>PVKP010010640.1:0-63996 GCA_004027715.1 Plecturocebus donacophilus
TTGATCTTCGACCTCTGATATCCTTTCTTCTGCTTGGTCAATTCGGCTGTTGAAACTTGTGCATGCTTCGCGAAGTTCTCGTGTTGTGTTTTTCAGCTCCATCAATTCACTTATATTCTTCTCTAAGTTGTCCATTCTCATTAGCATTTCATTAAATCTTCTTTCAAGGTTCTTAGTTTCTTTGCATTGGGTTAGAACAACAAAGTGTGGGAGACCAAAGGTACAAGGAAACTTATGGTGCTTCAGTTTTGCATTTTTCTCTTTTTGGAGATGTAGTCTTGCTGTATTGCCCAGGTTGGTGTGCAGTGGTGCGATCTTGGCTCACTGCAACTTCTCCCTCCCAGCTTCAAGCAATTCTCCTGCCTCAGCCTCCCAAGTAGCTGGGATATTAGGCACCTGCCACCACGCCTGGCTAATTTTTGTATTTTTTGTAGAGACGGGGTTTCACCATGTTGTCCAGGCTGGTCTCAAACTCCTGACCTCAGGTGATCCACCCGCCTCAGCCTCCCAAAGTGCCGAAATTACAGGCATGAGCCACCGTGCCTGGCCTAGTTTTTCATTTCTCTAAGTGGATTTTGAGTAGTTTTGGAATTCCAAATAATGAATTCCTATATCATTAAAATCACCTTTGCCAAGAGAGTAGATCTTAAATGTTCTCACCTCAAAACAATAAGCAAGTGAGGTGATGGATATGTCAATTAGCTTGATTTAATCATTTCACAATGTGTGCATATATCAAAACATCACATTGTACTCTGTAAACATATACAGTTTTTATTAGCCAATTATACCTTAGTAAAGCTGAAGGGAAAATTAAATTTTTTAAATTAAATAAATAAAATGTCCTTTGCTTAGTAAAATGACTTGAGATCTGAAATTTATTCCAAAGTTATCTAGGGTTGAACTATGGAGGAAACAATTTGGGCTGCTGGTTGACAGCTTTTAAAACTGGATAACCAGGTACATAGGGGTTTGCTTTAATTTGTTCTCTACTTCTGTGTTTGGAATTTTTCTGCTTTTTTATTTTGGAGACAGAGTCTCGCTCTGTTGCCCATGCTGGAGTGCAGTGACATGATCTCAGCTCACTGCAACCTCACCCTCTGCCTCCTGGGTTCAAGCAATTCTTCTGCCTCAGCCTCCTGAATAGCTGGGATATTAGGCACCTGCCACCATGCCGGGCAAATTTTTGTATTTTTAGTAGAGATGGGGTTTCACCATGTTGATCAGGCTGGTCTCAAACTCCTGACCTCAGGAGATCCACCCACCTCAGCCTCCCAAAGTGCTGGGATTACAGGTGTGAGCCACAGAACCTGGCCAAATTGCTGGACTTCTTAGCCTCCACAAGCACATGAGCCAGTTCCATATATATATTTATATTTACATAAATATATATACACACATATGTACACACAATATAAATATATATGGAACTGGGTCATTGCTTATACACACGCACACACACACACACAGTATATATATACGTGTGTGTGTGTGTATGTGTATTCTATTTGCTCTGTTTCTCTGGAGAATCCTGACTGATACAGTAACTGTCTGGGGCCCGGGGAACAGACTTAAGCCAAGAGATTCAGCACAGCTAATTGGTTCATTTAAGAAACAAACTCACAGCCTTTCCCTCTTTAGCACTTTCGTCAACCTGATTCCTGTGTCACCCTAGCTTTGATAGCCTGCCACGCTCTCTCCTACATGGGCCATCTCCTTCTCAGGGGAAAAAAGCATGAAGAGGTTAGTGGATTTGGCATTCCCAGCCTGAAGAGTGGTTCTCATTTGGCCACTGCCTGACACTTTCTCATCCATGCATGTTGGCTATAAAAGTGCCTGGAAGCAGAAATTACTATGAATATTCATGAAGTTATATTATGAATAATACTTCTGTAAAAATGAATAGTCTTTGCCCTGGAAAATGGAATTCTTTGTCTACACTTTGGGTCACTTGGAGATTGTCAATAGCAGTGTTCAGCACACTATAGCCCATAGGCCGAAGGTGGTCCACCATCTATTCTCATATGGCCTGCAAGCCAAGACTGGTTTTTTCATCTGTAAGTGTTTGAAAAAGAAATCAAAGAGGAAGACTACTTTGTGATATATAAAATTATCTAAAATTCATATTTTAGTGTGTATAAATACAGTTTTATTGAAACACAGCCACTTACATTTGCTTATATTTTGCCAAAGTCTGCTTTCATGCTACAAGGACAGTGTCAAGCAATTGTGATGGACATATGACCCACACAACCTAAAATATTTAGAATCTAGCACTTTACAGAAAAAGTCTGCTGACCATTGGACTATAGGCTTGAGGTTCTCCTAAATGCATTCTTGGTGATTCCAAACTCTTGTCTCATAGAGCTGAACTACAGTGCCATACATTGCCAATACGTGAAGCTATGTACCACAGACCAGCCTGAAACCACCAGAGTTGAAGCTTTGGGATTTAGAAAATCCATTCATTCATTCAACAAAGATTTAATGAAGACCAACTTTGTGCCATACACACTTTTAAGTTCTAGATTTATAGAAGTCTACAAAACAAGCAGAAATGTCTGCTTTTTTGTAACTGAGATTTTACTGAGAGGAGATGACCACAAACAAGATGGATAATACTACACAGTATGTTAAGTGGAAACGGGTATGAGGAAGAAAAATAAAGTAAGGCACCAGTTAGAGTCAGAGATGGTGAGAGTAGCAACTTTAAATCAGGTTAGGTGGCTGGGTGTGATGGCTCATGCCTGTAATCCCAGCACTTTAGAGGCAGAGTTGGACAGATCACTTGAGGCCAGGAGTTTGAGACCAGTCTGGCCAACATGGTGAATCCTCGTCTCCACTAAAATAAAAAAAAATAATAATAAAATTAGCCCAGTATGGTGGCACACACTTATAGTCCCAGCTACTCAGGAGGCTGAGACATGAGAATCACCTGAAGCCAGGAGGTGAAGGTTGCAGTGAGCTGAGATTGTACCACTGCACTCCAGCCTGGGTAACAGAGTGAGACTCTGTCTCAAAAATAAAATATATAATCAATCAGTTTAGGTAACAATTTTTACCTTGTCAATGAAGTCCTGAAGGAGATGAGAGGACAGGCAGTCCATGAATATATCTGTGATAAGAGCATTCCAGGCACAAGGAATAGCAATTGCAAAGGTTCTGGGGTGACTGCACCCATCACACTCAAGGAAGATCAAAGGCAAGGAGTAGTAGACATTAAGGTCAGGAAGGCAAGGATTAGAGGACAGCGCATATAGGGCCTTGTAGGTCACAATTATGACTTGGCTTTTATTCTGAGTGATGTATGAAGCCAGCAGAGGAATAAGAGCAGGTAAGTAATATAATCTGATTTCCAATTCCTGATTTAATATTTGTTTGAAATATTCTACCGCTACTTTACATAAATGAAGCATACTTTGTCTTTTATTTTGATATATTACATTTAAAGAAAGTTGAAATGTATGAGGGTAAGTATAAAAAGTTGAGTAACAGGAAGAAAGTATGTCCATGAGCACTTCAGTTATCCATGGCTGCATAACAAATCAACCCAAAGCTTAGTAGTTTAAACGAACAATGATTTCTCATTTGTCATAATACTGTGGCTTTAGTAGGATCAGCCAGGCCATTCTACTCTCTTGGCATCAGCTGAGGTCACTCATGTGGCTGAATTCTACTGGCAAGTAAGCTGGACTGGCAGGTCTAAGGTTTCACCCCACACAACTGGAACTTTTTTGCTTCTCCCTCCAGCTATCTTGCGCTTCCTCACAATATGGCAGCCACAAAGTCTAAGGGTTTTCAGGATTTCTGCAAACGTTGGCTTCAAGAGGGAAAACAGAAGCTGCCAGAACTTTCAGAGGCTAGACCTATAACTGGCACAGCATCACTTCTGCCACGTTGTATTGGTCAAAGTCAAAAGGCCAACCCAAACTCAAGGCTAGAAGAGATTCCATCTAGTGATAATTGTTTGATGGGTTGAACAGCGTGCATGTACTTGGACGTGAAATGATCTGCCCACCTTGGCCTCCCAAAGTGTTGGGATTACAGGCATGAGCCACTGACCCCAGCCTAAAGGGAAAAAATTCTCATTTTATAAAAAACAAATAATCACAGTGGTTTTTCACCTCTCACCTAGCGAGACAAGGTCTGGGTGGTAGCCTATGGCCCTGGGTGCTTGTCTTCATTCTTACCCTCACTCCTTTGTCTCTGAACTATGACTTCTTAAAACCATGAGCTCTAAGGTCAGGCTGCCTCGCTTCAAATCAATATTTTGCTGCTTACCAAGAAATTGATGGTGGCCATCTTTGGAGACTGTCAGAATGGTTCTCCCTTCACCATCATGGCATCTTGGGGTGCCCTTCTCTCCTTTTTGCCATTGTGTATGCATAATGTTGATCAGTTTGATTGGTGGATGGAAATTGACTAACTTCATATTCTTGAATCATGCATTTCCCTGAGGCCTGGATATTCTGAGAAGCTCCCTGACCCCTAAACGTGAGCTGCCTTATAGCCTGTGTTCATTTTCCTTCCTAGTTTTGTAGGCCCACCATCCTCATTCCTGGGCATTGTCACACTCTGACGGCCAGCTGGGCTAATGTCAGAAAATGGGACAGGTGGTATGGCATTTTGCACAATTTGGGGAATGTGGTACAGCTTTTTCCACAGAACAAGCCAGAGCTGCCCAGACTGGCCAAATGTGCACCCCAGCCCTGATGATAGTCCACCTTCCCAAAAGGAAAGCAAGTGAAGGACTGTGCATTTAAATTACCTCTAGGCTTCACAAAAAAAAAAAACCAAACCTTCTTTCTGGAAATAATTTTAGATTTACAAAAGAGTTGTAAAGATAGTACAGAGAGGTTCTCATCCCCTTCACCCAGCTTCCTGTAATGTTTCGCCTGTAGTCTCAGCCACTAGGAAGGCTAAAGTGGGAGGATCCCCCGAGCCTGGGAGGTGGAGGTTGCAGTGAGCCACTGCACTCCAGTCTGGATGATGGAGTGAGACCCTGTCTCAAAAAACAAAACAATAACAACAACAACAACAACAACAAAATGGCATTACACTATTAGCTAAACTACAGACTTATTTAGATTTCCCCAGTTTTCCCACTGTTGTCCTTCTGTTCCAAGAGCCCATCCCGGATTCCACATAGCATTCAGCCTTAGCCGTCATGTCTCATTAGTCTCCTTCAGTCTATGACAGTTTCTCAGTCTTTCCTTGTCTTTCATGACTTGGATAGCTTTGAAGAGTAGCATTCAGGTGTTTTGTAGAATGTTCTTCAATTTGGGGTTGACTCATGATTTCTCATAAGTCACCTGAGGTCATGAGGTTTGGGAAGAGGTGTCGTGCCATTCACATTGTATCATATCGGGGGCACATGCCATCAACCTGCAATATTACTGGTGATGTTACCCTTGACATTAACCTTACCTAAGGTGGTATTTGTGAGGTCTCTCCACTGTAAATTCACTGTATTTTCCTCTCCATTCTCTATTTGTCAGAAGCAAGTCACAAAGTCCAGCTCACACTCAAGGAGATGAGAATTGAACTTCTGGAGGGAGGAACTTCTGGGCTTTTAAAAATATACAGCACACTAGGCAGGGCTGCCAGGAGCAGGGAGGGCCCCAGGCTTGTCCACTGACTTGCTGGTGACCTTGGGTGAGTCACTGTGTTTCTCAGAGCCGGGATTTCCCTCTCTCTTATGAAATCTATCATGGTATCGCTGCCCCACAGCTGTCTCCAGGAGCCTCAGAAGGATTTAGCCAGTAACACTTTGAGCTGCTGGAGTACAGACCTGATGGGGAACATAGGGTCCTTTTAAATGACGCTGGGGTCCTATTCCTGGTCTGTGAGCAGTTTCCAATTTTAATGCTTATCATCCCCATAACAGGAGTGCCCCTCAAAGTGGTGAGGCCGTCATTATTTTTACAAAATGGTCTCATGTTAGAAACATGCTAACAAGGACTTTGTATAGCAGGAAATACCATGGGGAAATAGTTTTGTCAAGTGAAGCATTATTTTGCAAAGTGAATAATTCCCCCGAATTAGCCTTTTTGTCTAAAGTCAGCTTTTCACTTATTGGATTTGCTTAAACTAAGGGGCTCTAGGCATTCCTTCCAAAGTACACACCATCTTTCTGCAAATGCTTCTGAACAGACAGAATGTTTTCTATGTTGATGGTGATGAATTACCTTAGAATCATAACTTATAGAAATTATTTTACAGCCTTGCTGGTTGACTCTTTTCTAGTGGAGAACCCTGGCCAATGTGTATTCTGTCCGTTGACACTAACAAGAACTAAACCCCAAACAGGTTGCTGTTGGGTGACTGTAGCAAAGATAATGACTGGTGAGCTATGCTTTTCTGGGAGTAGGTATACGTGCTGGGATTAGACGTTTTCTCCATCTATTCTCACATCACACCACTCTAGGCGGGCCACCATGTCTGGGCACGCAGGCTTTGCGTCCTGCACAACTTCAGTGCCTCACTCCCAGGGATTCGGATGGTGCTCCCTAGAGTTCAACAACATGGCAGCACTGTCTCCCACCCTGTGGAGCCTACTGCTGAACTCACCCAATTATCGCCCAGCATCCGTTCTCTGATAAGCCCAGAGCAGGGCTGACATAGAGCAAAATGCCACTGGTCCAAGATGTTTGTGTTCTCTCCAAATTCACCTCCACAGACAGTCACCAAAGGCTTCTGGCAAGGTAGAAGAAAATGTTCATTCTACACTTTTCAGTTGTGGCTGTGACTGGACCACCCCACCTGGACAAGATGTAATAACGTATTTTAGAGATCCTCTAATTGTCTTGAGAATAGCACAAACCCCTGGGTTGTGTTGGTGGAAGGGAGTTTGAGTGTTTCTTTGTTGAACATAAAGAGTCAAAATAGACAAGAATTTTCAGTACTCTCTTGGCATTTCTTCATTTTTTCAACAAACAAAAACTCTCAAAAATGGAAGTGACCCTTAGCATCCCTCATCCTGAGAAAGGCTCAGGCCAAGAAACACCCCTTCACTGTTTCAGTCTTCCACTCTTATTTTTTTTTTTTTTTTGAGTCTCGCTCTGTCACCCAGGCTGGAATACAGTGGCACAATCTCAGCTCACTGCAACCTTTGTCTCCTGAGTTTGAGCAGTTCTCCCACCTTGGCCTCTTGAGTAGCTGGGACTACAGGCATCTACCACCACACCTGGCTAATTATTTTGTAATTTTAGTAGAGACAGTGTTTCACCATGTTGGCCAGGCTGGTCTCAAACTCCTGACCTCAAGTGATCCACCCACCCTGGCCTCCCAAAGTGCTGAGATTATGTAGCTAACTGTGCTTTACTCTCTCTATTCCTAAGTGCCTCCAATCCTTTGCCTATACTGTGCCTTCTACCTGGAAGGTTCACCCTCTTTCTTCTCTAATTATCCAAGCCTTCTCTTTTTCAAGACTCAGTTTAGCCATGTAGTTAATTGAAGAGGACCTTTCCATAACTGCCTTATCCCCCAAATGCTATCCTCATCTACTACTCCAGAACTGCCTCTTTGAAGAGGAAAACATGGCTCATCATCCCCATAACAGGAGTACCACCTACTTATAATGATGCATCCCCTCCCCATGCCCTTTCTTGTTAAATGAAGTGTAATGATGGGCACGCATTATTTTCGCCAGACTAGTATTCCCTCCTCCCTCTGATAAAGGATCTAATTTTCCTTTAGGGATCCACTGCCCTCTCTTCCTCTCTTCCAGCACCCTAGCTGGCTCAGAAGAGCATGTGTGCCTAGCAAATCAGTGCCTTCCATTCCCTTGGTCTGGTGTTTGGTTCTGGATCTATCAGGGCCACTGTATGAAAATGACCCATCCAGGAGGGGAGCCACATCAGAGGAAAGAACAGAGATGGATAATGATGACGATGATGTTTAAGCTCCTGGATTCAGCTGTACCTGAAGTTAGAATTTATGAAGTTAGACTTTTCTGGTACTTAAGCCTATAAATTCCTCTTTTGCTCTAGCTAGTTTGATTTCTGCCACTTGCAATGCAAAGTTCTTTGTGGATAGGGATCATGCCTGATTTACCTTGACATTCCCCTGTGGCAAGCACAGTGCTTGGCATATATATAGTAAGTGTTTCACAAATAATTATTGCTGATACAGGGGAAAATATGCTAAACCAGCCAGTTCAAAGGGGAAAAATGTTTTGTTTTGTTTTTTTTTTTTGAGATAGAGTCTCACTCTGTCACCCAGGCTGGAGTACAGTGGCACAATCTTAGCTCACTGCAACCTCCATCTCCTGAGTTCAAGTGATTCTCCTGCCTCAGCCTCCCTAGTAGCTGGGATTACAGTTGTATGCCACCACACCCAGCTAATTTTCTATTTTTAGTAGAGCTGGAGTTTTACCGTATTGGCCAGGCTGGTTTCAAACTCCTGATCTGAAAGGTTGGGATTACAGGCATGAGCCACTGAGCCCAGCCTAACGGAGAAAAATTCTCATTTTATAAAAACCGAATAATCACAGTGGTTTTTCACCTCTCACCTAGCGAGACAAGGTCCAGGTGGTAGCCTATGGCCCTGGGTGCTTGTCTTCATTCTTTCCCTCATTCCTCCGTCTCTGAACTATGACTTCTTAAGACCATAAGCTCTAAGGTCAGGCTGCCTGGCTTCAAATCAATATTTTGCTGCTTATAAGCTCTGTATCCTTAGACAAGGTATTTAGTTTTTCTAATCCTCAGTTTCTTCAAATGTAAAATGTGGAAAACAGTAATATCTATGGCTTGGGTTGCTGCGAAGATTAAATGAGCTGTTACTATAATTTTTTTTTTCTTTTTCACTCTGTCACCCAGGCTGGAATACAGTGGCACAATTATGGCTTACTATAGCCTCTACCTCCTGAGCTCAAGTGACCCTCGCATCTCAGCCTCTTGAGTAGCTGAGACCACAAGTGTGTGCCACCAGGTCCAGCTAATTTTTTAGCAATTTTTTGAAGAGATGAAAATCTCTATATGTTGCCCAGGATGGTCTCAAACTCCTGGGCTCAAGTAATACTCCTGCCTCAGCCTCCCAAAGTGCTGAGATTACAGGTATGAGCCACCACATCACCACACCCAGTTATTATAGACTATTATAACCCTTTTTTTTTTTTTGGAGACGGGGTCTCACTCTGTCCTGCAGGCTGGAGTGCAATACATGGTTCACTGCAGCCTTTGCCTCATGGACCCAGGTGATCCTCGTGCCTCAGCCTTCAGGGTAGCTGGGACTACAGGCATGCACCACCATGCCCAGCTAACTTTTTCTATTTTTTTGTAGAAACAAGGTTTCACCATGTTGCCCAGGCTCATCTCAAACTACAGGGCTCAAGGGATCCCCCTCACTCAGCCTCCCAAAGTGCTGGTATTACAGGTATAAGCCACCATACCAAGCCTGTAATTCTTAAAATAGCAACATATCCTCCCTAAAGTCTGTACCACGTAGCTGTTTCCTGTTGGGTCCTAGGCAGGACTTTGGGACCAGGCCATGCTGTGAGAAAAGGTGCAGGAACAGTGTCAGAATTGGGATAGAGTCAGCCAGCGGAAAAGCAGGTTATCTCCCAAGTAACATAAAGAAGACCTCAGATTCCCGTTAACTGCAGTCAACTTCTACCAAGAATAAGGGCACCACATCCTCAGACTTTACAGATCTAATTTTTCTCCTTCATGGGTGGAGCAATAGCAGAAAGCACATGAGTTCTGTCATGAAACTGATGGTTCAAAGTCCAGTTCTGATCCTTCACAACACTTTGGCCTCTCAGAACCTCAGTTTCCTCATGTGTAAAATGGGGATTACATTACTAACTTCAGTAAGAAGAATCATTTAGAACAGTAATTCTCAGGTCATCATTCAATGCAGACCTTTTGAGCCTAGTCTGTTACAAGCGTTCTGACACATGACAGGGTGAACAGTACACTCAGGCATTCTAACCTCATGGACCTTAGACTAATGAGGAAGAGAGTTATGGGTCAACAGATTCTAACAAAACATGGTGAGTACTTTGGTAGTGGAAGTAAAAGGAACTCAAGATCTTATAATGGGAGGTATAAAATGTAGGTTAAGCATTTAGAAGATGACTACACAAAGAGGAGGAGTTGAAAGACTGATAAGGAGCCCAGAGTGAAACTGAGGAAAGCAAGACTTCTGTCTCAGCCTTGTGATTTGCATAGGATCCCTCTCATCTCTAGCTCCAGGGGTAATTTCAGCCTCTTATCATAATGATTGAGGTGGCCCAGTCTTAAGCCAACGTGGCATTTCCACAGCAAATATTTTGGGATGATTCAATTAGAGCAAAGATAAAAACTTATTTTCCCACATGGATATGACCAAAAAAGCCATGTTGTCATCCATCTTCACAACTATGTGGGAAATTTGACTGGGGACAAAGCCAATACCTCAGAAAGGGGCAAAGGTTGAAGAATTGCAGAGGCTGAGCCTTGATCAAACTATACCTGAAGCTTACTAACCACTGGTCTTTTGACTGATGCGTGAGCCAATAAATCTTTGTTTAAGCCAGCTTGTGTTGAACTCTTTGTTATTTTTAAATGGAATTATTCTAACCAATAGACAAGAGAATAGTTTGAGAAATAGGAAGCAAGTACAATAGTACCTGATGATATCAACATGTCAAGCAAAACAAGGACAAGGAGTGTCCATTGGATTTGGAAACATGAAGATCATTTGTGAGCTGGGCAAGGTAAGTTTCAGTAGTAGGGAGTGGGATGACAAGGAGGACTCTATGCAAGCTTGTACTGGACAGGTAAGTGGGCAGAGGGCCCCCTTGATTGTGTTTGAGGGACATGAGCAATCCATAGTCTCTGTCATCACAGTGGGATTGTATTTTGTAAGATCTTAAATACTCTGTCTCATTGTCCCACTATCCATCAAAACATTTACCCTAAATCCTTTAACTCTTTGGGTTCTGGGCTGTCCTGTAAGTTTAACTATAGCAAGTACAATATTTCAAGTAAACTATATAAGAAGCTTCCATCACAGTTGGCCAGTTTCATTCAGTTTTGGTCTTTTTCCCACTAATATAGTTATTGCTTCTTAACATTTTGGGGACAGGGAGTCACATAGCCCTTAGAAAATTAGAGTAAAATTGTGAACCCTCCCCCTTGGAGAGAAAATCCCCCCAAATTCTGTATACATTTCTGAGGCTTCATGATCACTATGCAGCTGGCCTCACAGATTGTATGGGATACTGCCCAAGCTTGCTATCATTTATAAGCTCTAGTGAATCAAAATTTTCTTAACTGGAGTCTTGTTCCAATGAATGAAAGACTCTAACTCATCAAACTAGCTCTCTCTTCCTGCCAGCAGCTCCTGGAATTCTGGCTTTCTCCTTCAACCTTCAGAGATTGATCAAGGTGGAGTTTGTAGCTTTCTCACCCTGTCAACACACCCACACCAGCCTCTCTGCTTCCCTTCCCAATTTCTCCTCTACCAGGCACAAATCTCTAGCCCTGGCCCTAGTGAAGGCCATGGATTTAAAAGGTGTGTATGGTCATTACTCTTACCATCTCTTCATTCTTGGGATTCCACCTGCCAAGTGAGCCACAGTTCTCAGACATCTGTCCCATACAACCCTGAAAACCACACTTAGGAATCAGGAAGTGAAGACATGCACATCCTAGATGTGACCTGTCACTGACATGTCCCCTATCTATGGCCTGAATTGCTCCCATCATGCTGCTCCTTCAGTATAAAATCATTCACTTGTCCCAAAGTGCTGGTTTCAGCCCAGCTGAGAGACTTGCTGGTGAGGAACTGAGTGTTGTATAATCTGAGGGCAGCTCTGGCCCTCTGATCTGGAGTAAACTCCTTTGTCCAAAAGGTATGCCTCCCACCCAAGCTGAAGAAAAGGGTCTAAAGTGTTTTCTTTTGACCTCTGTTAACATTTATAATGATGTCCTGATTGTTTGCATACCCACTAGTCATCCTCACTAGCTCCTTTGGGGTGCAACCACAGATAATTCACCCTCATGTATTACAGATAATAACATTAACAAGAGTGAGTGTGGACTGAGTTCTCTCTTCTGAGAACGGAGTTAGGCACTGTCTATGCGTCTCTCTCTCCCAACAGTATGCAAGATGTTTGCATACCCACTAGTCATCCTCACTAGCTCCTTTGGGGTGCAACCACGGATAATTCACCCTCATGTATTACAGATAATAACATTAACAAGAGTGAGTGTGGACTGAGTTCTCTCTTCTGAGAACGGAGTTAGGCACTGTCTATGCCTCTCTCTCTCCCAACAGTATGCAAGACTATCTATTACTAACCTCTCTTAAGTTTTTTTTAAACTTCTTTTTTTTCTTTTTGGAATCAGAGTCTCTCTCTGTCACCCAGGCTGGAGTGCAGTGGTGCAATCTCAGCTCACTGAAACCTCTGCCTTCCACGTTCAAGTGAGTCTCTTGCCTCAGCCTCCCGAGTAGCTGGGATTACAGGTGCATACCACCATGGCTGGATAATTTCTGCAGTTTTAGTAGAGATGGGGTTTCACCATGTTGGCCAGGCTGGTCTCGAACTCCTGACCTCAAGTGATCCGCCCCCCTCAGCCTCCCAAAGTGCTGATATGAGCCACTGCATCCAGCCTTAAACTTTTCATTTTGTACTAATTTTGCAATTTCTCTATAAGTTTGAATTTATAGAAGAATTGCAAAATTAGTACAAAGATTCCCATATATCCTTTACCCAGTGTCTGCCCAAATGTTAACATCTTGCACAACCACAATAAAATAGTTAAAATCAGAAAATTAACATCGAGGCAATATATAATTAGTCTATGGAACTAATAACTAACTATAGCTAATGAGAACTAATCTCATTCAAATTTCACCAATTATACTACTATTGGACTTTTTCTGGTCCAGAATCCAGCGTTTCATGTTGCATTCAGCTTACATGTCTTTAGTTTCCTTTCATCTGAGGCAGTTTGTCCTTGACATTTTTGAAGAGTATTGGCCAGTTAGTGATTTGTAGTTCATTTTGATTTGTCTTGTGTTTCTTCAGGATTAGAATCAGGTTATGCATTTTTGGCAAGAATACTGCAAAAGAAATGCTGTATCTTTTTCAGTGCATCATACCGGGAGGTACATGATGTCAATATACTGTATCTCATTACTGGGAATGTCAACTTTGATCACTTGATGAAGGTGGTATATACCAGCTTTCTCAATTGTAAAGTTACTATTTTTCCTCTTGTAACTGATAAGTATCTTGTAGGGAAATTCTTTGAGACTATGTAAATATCCTGTTCCTCATGATACTTTTCCCACTAATTTTAGCATCTATCAATGATCCTTTCTTGAAAACAGTCATGACTGGGGTGTATGCCAAATGCTGATTCTCTATTTCCAAATTTCTTTCTCCATTGAGAACTGGAATTCTGAAAGGAAAAGCTTTTCTCCTTTCCTTTTTGCTTATTTAATTATTTATTGACATCAGCATACACTCATAGAACATTATCCCAATTTTTTCACTGAGAAAACTGAAGCTGAAAGCTGTTAGATGATATGGTACCCACAGCCACAAAGCTAGGATGAAGGAGAGCCAGGATTTAGTCTTGCACCATCTAAGTGCTTAACCAATCCTTCTTCAGGACAATACAAATTTTGTAACTTAGCATGGTTACCTCTTTGCTTTGATTACCAGGTGATACAGTTTGGCTGTATCCCCACCCAGATCTCACCTTGAATTGTAATAGTCCCCACGTGTCAAGGGTAGGGCCAGGTGGAGGTCATTGAATCATTGGTGGGCAGTTTCTCCCATACTGTTCTTGTGATAGAGAATAAGTCTCACGAGATCTGATGGTTTTATAAATAGGAGTTCTCCTCCACAAACTCTCTTGCCTGCTGCCGTGGAAGATGGCACTTTACTCCTCATTCACTTTCCACCAAGACTGTGAGGCCTCCCCAGCCATGTGGAACTGTAAGTCAATTAAACCTCTTTTCTTTATAAATTACCCAGTCTTGGGTATATCTTTATTAGCAATGTGAGAACAGACTAATACACCAGGAAATTCCAATTTAAGACCACCTTCAGTAATATTGCCGGTTTGTACAACATGCAAATTTTGCTACTACATTTTCTTATTATTGTATCCTGTTTCTCTCTTGTGCCATGTCATTATCTGTGTTTTATTTTCTCAATCACATTTGTATTTTTAAAAATCACTTTAAATCTTTTTAGGGAGAAAACAAATAATAAACTCATCTCTGAGGCTGGGACACCATAGACTTATTATTATTACTTAATGTGAATCACTTTAATTGCTGTGAATGATTGTTTCTTGACAATGGTGGCCACAAGTGGTCCTTGAGACTTGTCCACAAGGACAAATTCACAGAACATGTAGAGACACACACCTTCTTTCCTAATAAATGAGTGTGCACAGATGGGGTTATCAGAGAATGTAATGATGACAGCCAGGTACTAAGTGCTGAATGCCTAAAGTTGATATGTGGAGGGAGGAACATTTTTAATGCCTCATGCCTCTTTAAGGTGGAACGCCAAATGGCTAATTCTGGGACATTGTTTGGAGATTAAAGAGGCTGAGGGGGCAAGCAGTGAGCTCTCTGAAACTGCAAGTATTCGAGCAGAGACTTTCAGCAGACCAAATACAAGGACTTCCGCAGGGCATGCCAATGTCACTTGGAAGATGTGGATGGTAGAACTCTATGCTTTGTTTCCCAGGCTTCATTTTCCCTCCTGGGAAGCAGGTCTGAAGTTTGGAATGTTTCTCTCCTCTACCGTGTATAGTTAGGGTAAACTTACTACAGCTCTAGGTCTTTAAGCCAATAAGTTTCACCTGTCTCCAACCATAATGTCTGGTTCAGGTACCTGCAGGTAATAACCCAGAGTCAGAGATGTGACAGCCAGCTCCTAGGACCTTCTAGGAAAGAGAAGTTCATCTCCTCCATGAAACTTTATGGAAGAGGCGCTCTCTTCCCCAGTGATGGAGGGCGTTGAAGTAGGGAACTATGGCAGCCTGATGATAGAGTCAGCTTGAGGCTAAGCCAGACAATGGGAGCAAAGAAATGCAACTATGGTCTGAGCTGGGGCTCTCTCCATCAGGACCTCTTGGACAGTTACAAGACCCAGCAGTTTACTATTCTTTGTTAAAACAGTCTGGGTAAAGGTTTTGATTATTTGCAACTGAAAGAATCATAAATGTTAAAACTAGATGGACAAAAAGTCAGATTTAGTTTCAGAACCACTGAAGGAAATGTACTAAACATACAGAATGCCCGGGCAGTTTTGATAAACATCCCCTAGCAATTCTTGTGCACACCCAGACCTCATAGCCGCTGATCTCTGCTAAAACACATTAAAACTGGCCTTTGAAAGGTCCATAGTGTGTCCTTTTGCTCCCCCTCCTCGCCCAGGTGAGAGACCCCCAGGGAGGAGGCCTGGCCCCAGTCCCCGGGCTTCAAGGCTTTCTATTTATATGTGAAATTGCTTGTGTTTTTTCTAGTTAGTGGCAGATCCGCCTGTTTGATGTTAATGAGTTTGTGAACCCAACAAAAACATGAAAGACGTGGCTCTTCCAAAGAGGAAAAAGAGAAAATAAAGTGCCATCCAAAATGGGATGGGCTTGAAATCCGCCTTGCAGCTCACCAGCCCTTTTCTGTCTTTCCAAAGGGGCCCCTTTCATCCAATTGAAGAAATCAAGATAAAATGCCAGCTTGGTGAATATCCCGCAAAACCAAACTGATCTGATTTGCCTGGACAAAAAAATGAGGAATTTGGCTGATCAAAGTGGGCATAGCTCCCTCTTAAGCCCCACCCACCCCATCAGGCCTCCTGTGGACAAGAAACACAAATCTCTCCCACATCAGTGCTGCTCCCATATTCATTTTCAAATAGCCCCTTGCATCCTGGTGCAAATCTTAGCTGTCTCCTAATAACCCACTTTAGGACATGGATGTTCTGATCTGATATTATTAAATGGAAAGGAGCCGCTTTCTAATCTGGAGAGAGGCAGGGGCATTTGTAACAGCCAGAATCAAAGGCCTGGTCTCTTTCTGTTCCTAATTATCAATAGTGTTTTATAACCTTATTAATATTGATACACAGTATACTGAAGATCTGTTAAGGCGTAATGTATGTGGAAGATAATTAACAAGATCCGAGTCAGATCAATCGCCTATTTGACAGCCAACGGTGTGTGGCTTATAAATTATACATATTCTAGGTATTGCTCAAAATGTTTAAAGTTTCAGTCCAATCCCTCCGATCCAGCGCTGGGGGAAGGCATGAACCTAAAGGTACCGTCCCCAGCCTACTGGAGCCTTCTCTGCACACACAGGACTCACTCTTACTTCAAAATCAAAGGGTTCTGTTAACTGCCAAGATCTACACAGAGCATAAAAACACACCTTCTCCTTGTAAAGTGCAGAAAAACAAAAGGTGAAATCTTGTAAGAAAAGAGATGATTAACAAAAGGAAGGCAATTTGCCTTTTGATTTCTGAGAGAAGGTAGCAGTTGGGTGTTTCAAATCACAGAGCTGATCTTTCCTGTGGATGCCAGTCTGTAACAGAGTAAGATATTTGGTTGCCGTGAATGCAATTAACAATTCCAATTAACGTGTATGGGTGGATTGAAGAGCTTAAACTGGGCCAGGTGCAGTGACTCACGTCTGTAATCCCAGCACTTTGGGAGGCCAAGGTGGGCAGGTTGCTTGAGCCTAGGAGTTCGAGACCAGCCTGGGAAACATAGTGAGAACCCGTCTCTACAAAAAAAACCAAAAATTTGCCGGGTGCGGTGGCACATGTCTCTAGTCCCAGCTACTTGGGAGGCTGAGATGGCAGGATGACTTTAGCTCAACAGGTCACAGCTACAGTCAGGGTTGAGCCACTGCCCTCTAGCCTGAGTAACAGAGCAAGATCCTATCTCAAAAAAAAACTTGAACTGTGCTCTCTTGCTTTTGGTCAAATACTGTGTGTGTGTGTGTGTGTGTGTCCGTCCGTGTCCATGTGCTGTGAAGTCAGTGAAAATTATTTTTTCTCTGACAGCATTCCTTTAGGAACAAGCTGTCCCCCATTCTATAACAATCCCATTGGGTCCATGTAATTCAGGTGGGTCTGACCCCACCCCGGCAGGCATAATACCCAATTTGGCCAATCAGATTCTTCTCACCATTTATTTTTCAGTCACCGGAAAAGACAGTATGATTTCCCACTGGGTTTTTAAGCAAGAAAGGTATAAGCCTTTTACTGCTGGTGGTCTCTTTGCCACCAGGCAGAGAGAGCCTGCCTGAAAAGAAGCAATTCAGGGGAAAGCACAACCAAGGCATGAAGAGAACTGGGTCCTGCTAGCATCACTTGAACTCCTGGATACAGCTGTGCCTGAAGTATACACTGGAACTCTGTTACCTGAGCCAATTATTACATCCCCTTTTCTGTATAAGGCAATAAGAATTGAGTTTCTATCACTTAACTGAAAATATTCTAGCTAATGTGGGCAATTGAGGCAACATTTTCGGCCCTTATTCCATCTCCACAATGCCGATGAGAAAGGTAGGCGACCACTGAGGTTCAGGAGCTGGAAAGGAAGGACGAACCACCATAAAAGAGAGTGCAGCCTTTTTATCAAGACAATGAGGGCCTGATGTGGTGGCTCACACCTGTAATTCCAGCACCTTGGGAGGCTCTGGTGGTAGGATCGCCCAAGGCCAAGAGTTTGAGGCCGCCCTAGGCAACATCGCAAGACTATCCCAAAAATATTGAACCAGGAGCGGTGGTGCGCACCTACCTGTAGTTCTAGCTATCTGAAAGCTGAGATGAGAAGATTGCTTGAGCCCAGGAGCTTGAAGTTACAGTGAGCTATGATTGTACCACTGCACTCCAGCCTGGGCAACAGAGTGAGACTCTGTCTCTAAGAAAAGAGAAAAAAAAAGACAGTGGGGCTGTGATGAGGAGCTGCGACCTGGTGCTGAGCCCTGCGGATCTCCAGCATCCAACAAGTTTAACTGGGGAGACTGCAGGGCTTTACTGCAGAGCTTGAGGCCCCCATCAGAAGGAAGTCAGGGTTTCAGAGAGTCCTCCAAATCAAGCAGCATCCTGGCCTGGACTGGGGAAAGTGACAACCTACTCAAAAGAAATAGCTCCCTGAGCCTGCACATTCCTTGGGATTTGCAATGGGTCATTGTGAGGACATTGAGTGACGTTGTGGTGCCCCATGCATTATGGTGTTGGGTTCATGGAGGTTCACCATGATGATTCAGAGTAGCCTCATCTTATTTGCTGGCTAGGTCCTAAGACCAGTGTTAAGGTTGACATCACAGATGGATTAACACAGGACTTCCACTAGCCTCTGTAGGGCTTTGGCACAAATTAGAAAAAGGCACTGCCTTTGGATAAACAAATTAGAAAAAGGTGCCTCCTCTAGACAGAAGACTGCAGCAGAGCACAGGGCCTGGAAAGAGTAGATCTAGCAGGAATTTAACTGCCATTTGTCCCCTTAGGCAGCACTTTGTGCAGTGTACAAGCTGGACAACAGTACGTGGCAGCCCTGAGTAAAGACTCCCTCATCAGCCCCCACCAACTAACTCTAATCCATTGGCTGTTCTTCCCGACCTCTAAAACATCCTAGGGGATGCATGTCCATAGCCGTCTGAAAGCTCAGGATTGGTGCATTCCATGCTCTCTAGTGTTTCCATGCACCTCTGCTTCTCCAGCTGAGTTTAATGCTTACCATGAGTCCAGCAGATTTGTACACAGACCTGCTTATGCTGTGACATTGCAATGAACTAATTAATGCAACAGAAAAGTATGGTAACCAATGAAATAGGAAGAAGCAAAGAGAGCACTGTGGTATCTATGAAAACTAAAGGAATGCTTAGAAATGATAAAGGCAAGTTGCTAAAAAAATAAATCCTTAAAATTAAGGAATTGTTTGTGGGTGATAGAAATGCTTTGTAGCTTGATGGTGTTTCACAGATGTATAAGACTGTATCCGACTGTTAAAAGACATTGAATTATGTGCTGTAATTAGATGCAGTTTATTAAATGTAAATTATTCCTCCATAAAGTTGATAAGAAAAATATTAAGTGCAAGTGAGACAAAATAAAAAATTGGCGAAGAAACATAAAACTCCTCAAAGAGTCCTGCAGTCTGATTGTTCTCCAGGTGTCTTTAAGATCTGGCTTCACTTTAAGAAAACCACAACTGGAAATCGTAAATGATGCGCATTTGGCTTAGACAAGCAAAAGAAGCTGCAACTCCAAAGAGCAAACTCATTCCTCAAGAAAAGCCTTGGTTCCATATCAAAAAATTGATAAAGAAAATATATGCTTACCATGTTTAAATTTTGTTTTGTTTTTTGAGACAGAATCTCGCTCTGTTACCCAGGCTGGAGTGCAATGGTGCAATCTCAGCTCACTGCAACCTGTGCCTCATGGGTTCAAATGATTCTCGTGCCTCGGCCTAATTGGGATTACAGGCACACCACCACACCCGATTAATTTTTGTATTTTTAGTAGAGACAGAGTTTCACCACGTTGGCCAGGCTGGTCTCAAACTCCTGGCCTCAAATGATCTGCCTGCCTCAGCCTCCCAAAGTGTTAGGATTACAGGCTACCATGCCCAGCCACCATGTTTAAATTTTTAAAAGCATTTAGAGTATATGCACATGAGTCGCTTTATCAAGATTCTCCATTTTAACTGACTTTTTGTGATTAACTGCCAACTTCTGCTCTGACCCCATCACAGCAAGCCTTCCACAGTGATCTAGTCATCCTCTAAATCCCAGAAATCATCCTTAAAATGTGTGGTAGTGCCATATTGCAACAAATCTAGCACAGCCTATGTATCATTTTTTTCTCCAGGGAAACAGGTTGCTATTTCTTCAGTTGAGCCTATTATGTGTGAGGGCCACAAAATGCTGGCTGCCATCTTCAGTGTAGGAGCCATAGGTGAGATGTGCATCCTATGGGAAGCCCTTCCAGAACACAGGCTTTCCCAGGGAAGTGCCAGGCAATGACCTACATGGTTTAAATTGTTCTCTCGCCGGGGCGTGGTGGCTCATGCCTATAATCCCAGCACTTTGAGAGGCTGAGGCAGGCAGATCACGATGTCAAGATTTCGAGACTAGCCTGACCAACATGGTAAAAATCCGTCTCTGTTAAAAATACAAAACTTAGCCAGGTGTGGTGGTGCGTGCCTGTAATCCAAGCTACTCAGGAGGCTGAAGCAAGAGAATCCCTTGAACCCAGGAGACGGAGGTTGCAGTGAGCCAAGACTGTGCCACTGCACTCCAGCCTGGACAGACAGAGCAAGACTCTGTCTCAAAAAACAATAAAGTTCTCTGTGTGTGTGTGGCTATGTAGCCAAGTTTCTTGTAACTTAAATTTTTATATGCTGGGATTCTGCTGCGTATCCACTTATATACAGCAATTCATTCGTTATCACTTCTATTACTTCTACCCACTCCAGAGCCGCATTGTGAAATAATGGGATCTCCCACTTAGAATCATTGAGATTAACAGTAGAAGTGTGGTCAATGAGATTATCATCCCAATCCTTCCCTCCCTTCCTTCTATAGGATTATGATCCCCCTCTCATGGCTTCACCAGGGCATAGTACTTCTCTGTCGCTAAACACTGGGCTTGGCCATTGATTTGGCCAATGCAGACATGACAGGCAGGAGGTATGGGCCAGTAGGAATAGATATAGGCATAGGAGATTTGCATGCTGTGATGAATGACACTGGCTTTATTCTGTGGCCAATGGTGAGACATGAACAGTTTAGGGTTTCCAGCAGCAATCTTGTGATTATGATACTGAGCAAACTTTTGCACAGCTATCAGAGAACTGGGTAAGACAGGTACTATATATTTTTTTAAGGACAGAAATTGGTTTGTGCATTTGGCTTGCTGTCTTTTGTTTCTGCCATGCCATGAAAAGAGCATGCCCTAAGAAGCCACTGTTCTAAGGAAGAGACGAGACACAAGGAGAAAATCTAGACCTACCCTACTGTCTGAAACCAAGCCCAGTCAATCCATAGCCTAAATCAGTGCTGTCTCAGCCAACTCATATAACCATGAGCTGGAAATATATGCATTTATGTTGTACGCCACTGAGACTTCTGAGCCTTTTGTTATGCAGCATTCTGGAATAAAAACCTGATACAAAGGCATATTAGAGTTTCTAATCCAACCCACTGATTTTGTAGGTAAAATTATTTACTAACTCTGTGATACATATATTGCTTGGACAGTTTCTGGCCTCAGTTCCATTATCTATGGAAGGAAAATACAGTACCTGACCAGTCGCAGTGGCTCACACCTGTAATCTCAGCACTTTCTTTGGGAGTCTAAGGCAGGCAGATCACCTGACGTCAGGAGTTTGAGACCAGTCTGGCCAACATGGCAAAACCTATCTCTACTAAAAATACAAAAATTAGCTGGGTGTGGTGGTGCACACCTGTAATCCCAGCTACTGGGGAGGCTAAGGCAGGAGAATCACTTGAACCCAGGAGGTGGAGGTTGCATGAACAGAGATCATGCCACTGCACTCCAGCCTGAGCGACAGTGGGACTCCATATCAAAACAAAACAAACTATGCAAAAGTTTTCTCAGTGTCATAATCACAATAATGCTGCTGGAAACCCTAAACTATACATAGCTCACCATTGTCCATAGAAGAAAGCCAGCATCATTCATCACAGTGTGCAAATCTCCCATGCCTGTGTCTGTTCCTGCTGGCCCATAACCACTTTGTCACACACTCTGTTGCTGCCATTTGAAATATTTGCCATTTCCCAAACTGTCTCTGATCTCCTCACGGATTTTCTCTCATTGGTTCCTTTCCTAATGAAGCCTTTTCCTGCCATCTCACCTTCTGGAAAGCTTCATAGTGTAACTTAGATATCACATCCTCCAAATGGCTTCCCCAATCGCTTTAGCTGAAGTTAAGATGTATTTCCTTCCGGATGCTTAACACCTTTTACTTGTGTTACAGGCATTGGGCCTGAGTCCATCACGTACACTAAGTGAGAACAAGCTTTATGAGAGCAAGGATCAGTTTGTGTTCATTTGCATCTCCCATGGACCCTAGCCCCTAAGCACTATGTGTCTGCTCAATGTGTGTTGATAATCAGATATCTTAGCTTCAAGAAGCATAGTCACCGTAGCACACTCTGGTGGTGTATTTCTTCCATGTTCTAGTGTCCCCCACAGTAGATAAGCAATGGTACTGACCCACATGCGAATGATGACACAGATAGCTGCCATTATTGAGGACCTATTATGGGACAGGATCTGCACTGAACATGCTGCACATTTTGTCTATTTTAAATCTCTCCTCAGCCCTCTTGGTTGTTTCTAAGATTTGCTTTATTTATTTATTTATTTAGACAGAGTCTTTCTCCGTCGCCCAGGCTGGAGTGCAATGGAGCGATCTCAGCTCACTGCAACCTCCACCTCCCAGGTTCAAGGGATGCTCCTGCCTCAGCCTCCTGAGTAGCTGGGACTACAGGTGCACGCCATCATGCCTGGCTAATTTCTGTATTTTTAGTAGAGACAGGGTTTCTACTAAAACCTGGCCAGGCTGGTCTCAAACTCCTGACCTTGTGATCCACTTACCTCAGCCTCCCAAAATGCTAGGATGATAGGTAGGAGCCACTGCTCCTGGCTAGGATTTGCTTCATTTAACAGATGAGATATGGCAAGGACTGTAATGCATCATCCCTTTCTTCCTGAGCACCCAGCTAGACCACACTTCCCAGATTCCCTTGCAGTTAGGTGAAACCATGTGACTGGTTCTGCCCAATAGAATGCAAGGGGAAATAGCATGTGCTACTTCCAGGCTAGGTCCATCAAAACCTCCCCTGAAAAGCTCCCCACTCGTGTTCTGCCGGTAGATGTAGAGTATCTAGCAAAGGACCTTGAGGTCTAGAGGATGGTGGAGCCATCCAATGCAAAGAGCTTGGGTTCATGACTCACCCTCCAGGGGAGGTCACCTGCTGAATACTGTATTGAGCTGTAATATGATCATGAACTAAACTTCTATTGCATTTAGCCATGGAGATTTTAGGGTTCTTGCAGCTGTTACATGAGGAAACAGGTTCAGTTTAAATGACTTTAGGCTGATTATATAATAAGTTAGTGGCAGAGAGCTAGGATTTTAACCCAAACCTTGCTGTCTCTGATTCCTGTGTTTCTAATTACTACAATATACTGCCTCTCTGCTAAGAAAAAAAAATGCAAACAAATGAAAAAAAACTCGGGGGCAAACCCAGGATTTTCTAAACTGTGACTACTCTGGATTTGGAATGTTGGACGCAGCAGAGTTTTGTGAAATTGCTGAATGATTGCCTACTTGAAGGGAGCAGGGAGGCAGAGGGAGATGACATGTGTTGATTGCCCACACATGCCAGGCACTTTACATACATGTTATTTCTCTTACTCTTCGCAATAACCCTCTGGGACAGTATTAATGCCACAGCCTCTGAGAAGCTAAGCGACTTGCTCATGTTTCCATGGTGAGGAAGCCGCAATACTGAGATTCGAATTCATCTCCCTCTGATTCCAAGCCTAGTGCTACTGCTTTTCATTACCACCTCAAGGAATATATCATTTCAGGGTCTTGTTTCTTTCATTCCTCAACTAATTGATTCATTTAATCTTTATTGAGTGCCTACTATGGGCTACGCACTCTGCTGGTCTCCAGGAATCAGGGCCAGATCGAGGGTGAGGCAGGAAGGGCACCTAAGGCACTGCATCTAAGGAGGCAATAGCTCTCAGGCATTCACCCTGCATTCCCACTGCCCTGAAAGTGAATACTTTTTCAAATTTTGTGCCATAGCTACTTGGTTGACCTCACCCTAGTCCCATCCCTGAAGGAGCAGTGAGCAAACCAGACCTATACTCCACCCTCAGAGAGCTGATGCTTCAGTAGCAAACATGCAAGCTAAGGGGATTCTAGTTACCAGGCAGGTCACCCCCAGCTTCCTCCTGGAAAACCACCGTCACCTTTTACTCTCAGAGTCGATGGTTAAGAGCTCAGGCAGGCCCAGAGGGCATGGCTTGTCTCTGTTCCACATGTTTTGGGAATCAGCTGGAAGATGTGCAACTTAGGGTGACAAGGGCAAGTGGGATCACCTGGAATCACCTGGAGCTTTGTCACTCATGCATCTAGCATCTGGGCTGTGATGAGTGGAGGGTCAGGCCAAGCTGGGACTGTGCAGTGAAGCACTGCATGTGGCCTCCCCAGGTGGCCCAGGCTTCTCACGTCCTGGTGGTTGTGTCCCCAGGGGACACATTTCAAAAGGGAGCACCCAGAGAACAAGGGGCAAAGCCACAAGTCTTCATTTATGTCTTGCACCCAATTGCTCAAAGCAGTCACTAGTCTGCCCAGGTCCAAGAAGAGGGGACAAAGCCCCACTTTTCTATGGAAAGAGTGTGAAAGTATTGGTGACCATTTTTTAAATCATCACAATAACCAAAAAATTTAAAAATGAATAATTCTTCTACAGAGGAAAGGAATATTGTTCTGTGAGAGTGTGTAGCAGAGAACTGAACTGGTAATAGTAAATATGCTTCATTCATTCAACCACATTTATGGAGCAGCTGCAAGGAATCAGGCCATCAGCAGAGGGACTGGAATAACAGATGCTCACAGGGGAGGAACAGCTTTGCCTGGGAAGGCAGCGCAGGTCTGCCTTGCTTTTGTCTGTCTTTATGTGCAGCCATAATGGTGGTGCCGATTCACTGCACCAAACTGGTTCAAACATGTGTGAATTGTGTCCTGAGCTCATCGCCTGTGCTTGTCTTGGGGAGGAGCTGAGGGTGACAGAGAAGGAGCAGTTCTTGGACCTGAGAACTTGGAGTCTGTGCTGTTTAGTATCATCACCACCATCATTATCAGGAACACACTGCAACTGATGCTACTTTGATGTCCTTAACAATCTCTTGCATTTCTGAAGTGTTAGTGGTCAGGGTTCTCCAGAGAAACAGAACCAGTAGAAGATACAGATATGCATGGATGGCTAGAGAGATGACAGACAGACAGACAGACAGACAGACAGACAGACAGACAGATAGATAGATAGATAGATAGATAGATGAAGCAATTTACTGTGGGTCTTGGCGCATGCGATTATGGAAGTCAAGAAGTCCCACAGTCTGCTGTCTGCAAAGCTGGAGAATGAGGAAAGCTGGTGATGTCATTTGGTCTGAGCCAAAGGTCTGAGAGTCAGACAGCTAATGTGTAAGTCCTGGTCTGAGTCCAACAGTCCAAAAACAAAGATCTCCAATGTCCAAGGGCAGGAGAAGGTTGATGGCCCAGCTCAAGAAGAAAGTGATGTCCCTTTCTCTGCCTTTTTGTTCTATTCAGGCCATGTATTGCATGATACTATCTTTTTTACTCAGTCTACTAATTCAAATGGCTAAGCTGTTTGGAAACACTTTCACAGACATTCCCAGAAATGTTTTACCAGCTATCTGGGCATCCCTTAGCCCAGTCACATTGACACATTAAAATTAACCATCTCGTGAAGGGATTGTGGGTTCCAAAAGCTCAATCACACTCCTTAGCTCACATGGAGCTCACCTCCAACCTCCAGGGCAGGAGGGTAAGTATCCCCCACACTCCCATTTTACAGATGCAGAAACTGAGCTCAGAGAGGTCAAACCAAGGGCATCCCCAAAATCAAACAGCTAAGCATGGCCTGCAGACTCTGCACTGGCTAGTGCCTGCACGATTTTTAAAATTCTCCAGTTTTAATATCACCAGTCATCAGAGAAATGCAAATTAAAACCACAATGAGATATCATCTTACACCAATCAGAATGGCTATGATTAAGAAGACAAAAAATAACAGATGTTGGCAAAGATGCAGAGAAAAGAGAACAGTTATACATTGGTGGTGGGAATGTAAATTAATACAACCTCTATGAAAAATAGTATGAAGATTTCTAAAAGAACTAAAAAGAACTACCATTCCATCCAGCAATCCCACTACTGGGTATCTCCTCAAAGGAAAAGAAATCATAACAAAAGGATACCTGCATTCTTATATTTACCACAGCACTATTCACAGTAAGAAAGATACAGAGTCCATCAACAGAGGACTGGCTTTTTTTTAAGTGGTATAAATACACAGTGGAATACTACTGAGCCATAAAGAACAAAATCCTGTCTTTTGCAGCAACATGGTTGGAACTGGAGGTCCATTATCTTAAGTGAAATAAGCCAGGCATAGACAAATACCACATGCTCTCACTCATAAATGGGAGCTAAACCATGTGTACCCATGGAAGCAGAGTGTGGAATGAGGGACAATGGGGGCTCAGAGAGGTGGAGGGGGTGGGAGTGGCTGGACGATAGGAGGTGGCTTGGTGGGTGCAATGTGCATTGCTCCAATGATGGAGGTACTGAAGATCCTCACTTCACTACAATGCAATATATCAGTGTAGCCAAATTGCACTTGTACCCATAAATATACACAAATAAAACATTTTTTAATTTAAAAATTATTTAGTTCCTTTTCTACCAAATTCCTGTCTCTCCCTGCCATCCCTCAATCCTGATTACCCTTTAGGGCCATCCACTTAGGAATAAACGGATAAGGCCAGGTGCGGTGGCTCACGCCTGTAATCCCAGCACTTTGGGAAGCTGAGGCAGGTGGATCACCTGAGGTCAGGAGTTTGAGACCAGCCTGGCCAACATGGTGAAAATCCGTCTCTACTAAAAATACAAAAGGCCGGGCGCGGTGGCTCACGCCTGTAATCCCAGCACTTTGTAAGGCCGAGACGGGTGGATCAGGTCAGGAGTTCGAGATCAGCCTGACCAACATGGTGAAACCCTGTCTCTAAAAAGAAAGAAAAGCCTGGTGTGATGACACACACCAGTGATTCCAGCTACTTGAGAGGCTGAGGCAGGAGAATCATTTGAACCCAGGAGGTGGAGGTTGCACTTCAGCCTGGGCGACAAGAGCAAAACTCCAGCTCAAAAAATTTTTTAAAAATGGATGAAGTCACTGAGCACCTGTGTACCAGGTGCCATGCAAAGCATTCATGCATGCTAACTCAGGTAATCTTTCAACACTTTACAAGACAGGTAGAATCATTATCATCTTCACTTTATAGATAGGAGTAAACAGCTTAGGAAGTGAGAGTGACTTTCTCAAGGTCACAGAGCAAGTAGGTACGTTGTGGAGAAGAAACTGAGCCCCCATCAGTGGCTTGAAACCAACTCGGGGACCGCTACCCAGGGCTGCCCATCCTCCACCCCAGTTCTTGCAGTGGGAGCCTTTGTCCCCAAAGTGCTGGACTGAAATGGGCGCTGGGTGACCGAGACTAGGGTGCTCTGCCCTGGCCTCGGATGAGGTGAATGTTCACTGTTACGACCAGCTTGGGGAAATCGGGCCTCGCTGACGTTATCAATTATGCATGGTCCTGGGCTAAGCCCCTGCGCCCTGGGACTTGGGGAAAGGCATTCCAGTGGGAGGACAACAGCACGTAGGGTCGCTCGCCTCGCGTTTAACTCTTTCTCTGCCGCCTCAACTCTGGAGGCGGGGTTTGGGCCTGGGTTTCTGTTTTGAGCATCTCCGCCAGGGCTTGTCTAGGGCAGGCCAGGTTTCCACACGAGTCCGCTCTGGCCTCATTAGTGCCCGCAGCTCGGATTTACACAGATGTAAATCAGGTCATTAGCACCTCACGCTCTGGCAAGGAGGTGTGGCCAAAAGGGAATTTAAGGGCGGCAGGGGGTGGGGGTGGGGAGCAAACTTTGAGCCCAACTTAATGTTTAACCTCCCGGACAATGCGATTGCCAGGCTTCCGCACCTCTATTCCAGGCAGCTTCTGGGGGAAGGGGTCGATAAGTACCCACAGATAACAGGAGGCTGGGGGCGTGGCAGGAAATGCGACGCTGAATTATACATCAGATGCAAGGTAGCTAGGCCCGCCCAAAGGGCAGCAACTTCTCCAGGGAAAAGCTTCCAGAACCCCCAGTTTTCTCCCTGATCGCGCTTTACCCTTCCTTTGTCTGGAAAGAGAAGCCACTAACGCCTCTTAACCCAGTGTTAACTCTTTGTGAGGTGGGAATCTGAAGGGAAGATACTTCTAGAAGGGGGGAAGAAAGAGAGAGAGAGAGAGAGACATTTCTGGTAAATAATTAACAACAAAAAATGTTTCCCTAAAAAAAAGTGCCCAGCAGAACTTTCAACTTCTCCAATTTGGGAAGTCAAAAGTTTCACGGGGCGCCAGGCAGCTGATGCCACTACGGGTCTCCAGCCACATAACGCTGGCCACGCCTGAGCTCAGCTCTGGACATGTTCCTTCTGAGGAGACATGGCATCTGGGTGACAGCAGTGGCCTCTAGCTTTCTTCTGGAGTCCCAGGCAGGGAGGCAGAAGCCTCAGTTCTGTCACTCCGGGTGTTTGGAATGGGCTTCACAAAAGCAGGAGTATATCATCAGGCTGATCTCAAGTCCAAACATAAGAAGCGTCAGTTTGGGAATCACACATGCGTTTCCATTCCGACTTGGTAATTACCTGCTGTGTGACTTCATACAAGTTACTTAACCTCTCTGAACCAGTTTACTTAGCTACAGAATGGAGTCAACAAAACTGCTTTAGAAGAGTTGTTGCCAGGATTAGACACAGTACATGTCAGGGGTCAGCAAACTATGGCCTGTGGGCCAAATCTAGCAGGCGCCTGTTTTTGTCTCTTTATATGAAGTTTTAAAGCAGCCACCCCCTTTGCATGAATGATTGTCCATGGCTGTTTTCATGCTGCAACAGTGGAGCTGAGTAGCAGAGACCCCGTGGTTTTCAAAGCCTAAAACATTTACCTGTTAGCCCTATGCAGAAAGTGTGGCTGACCCTGGGATATGTAAAGATGCAGCTTGGTGCTTCAGCAAAGTTTGAAATGTGTCCAGGCGCAATGGCTCATGCCTGTAGTCTCAGCACTTTGGGAGGCTGAGGAGGGCAGATCACAAGGTCAGGAGTTCGAGACCAGCCTGGTCAATATGGTAAAACCCCATCTCTACTAAAAATACAAAAAAATTAGCCGGGCGTGGTGGTGTATAACTGTAATCCCAGCTACTCCGGAGGCTGAGGCAAGAGAATTGCTTCAACCAGGGAGGTGGAGGTTGCACTCCAGACTGGGTGACAGAGTGAGACTCTGTCTCAAAAAAAAAAGAAAAGTTCAAAATGTGGAGGAGACGGTGGTTAGTGTCATTAATGTCATCCTGGGGCATCCAGGTCTTGTCCTTCATTCTCTATTCTGGGAAATGTGACTCTTGCGTCCCTTACGTATTTTGCTCCTCATCGATCCCGCCTCCACTCACACTCTAAGAGCTGGTAATTACATTTGGGATGGGGCTTTTCTATGCTGCAGGAGATGTTAATGACAGCATCTTGTTAGGACCAGGCAGGCCTCTACCCTGGGTGGTCACCAGGCCACTTGACAGACAGCAACCTGGGACCCAGGAAAAGAAAGCCCTAGAAGCTGGTAAGTTCAGTGCAGTCCCAAGAAATAGACCACGGCTGAACTCTTCTTAGGAGCAAGTTTGCCTTGAGATGAAGGACAGGCAGGGGAGAAGGAGGGAGGGCAGCCCTTCTAGACAAGTGCCTGGAGTGCATCAGGAGCTGCCTAGGCTGCCTTGGCTTTGGAAGGATAGAGTAGATCCCTCCCAGAAAAGAACAAGGCACATTCACTTCACTCCTGCCTTCTTGAACACAGCATCAAGTGCACAAATTCAGTAAATCCCTAAGAAGTTAACTAACGCAACGCATTGAATTTGGCAACGCATTGAATTTGGCAGACGGAGAGAGACCCTCTCAATGAACATCGGTTGACCGTAATATTTCCTTCCTCTCTGCACAATTTGCTCTTCTCACCAAGGGTATCTCAGTGAATTCTCACAGGCTCTCTGGAGGGAACCATTGTCCCTGCTTTACATAAGAGGTAACTGACATGAAATCCCAAAGCCCTCAAAGCCTTATTGGTTGCCTTTCTCTCTTTTAGCTTGTTTTAAGGGATGTACAAGTGAGGGCCTAGATCGCATGTATCATCCCCTCACGGTGTGACAACAGGAACTTTAAAAGTAACCTCAAAGCTCTGCCCACAAATGCCTCCATGCTTACCCTCATGCCTGTTGAGCCTTCTGTGGGTCTTTCCCTATAGGCAGTATCTGGAAGAACTGGACCACTCTGATGAGAGCCCGGCTGGAAAGCCTTCTGCTAGTGGTGTTCTGAGCAGTATTTATCCAATAACTCCAAGTTTTCAAGGCCCGTATGCTTGTCCAACCCCACTAGCCAGAAATGCCAAGTCCCTGGGACCCCAAAAGTTGCCCCTTCGCACCATGACCTGCCACCTGTGGCGAGTATTTTGTTCATGGCTTTACATGCGCTAGTAGCGTGGTTCTTAAAACGATTTCATCACATTTTCATAACGTAACTAAAGCATTGCTTGCTTTTTTTCCACTCTCTCTCTTAAGTATACAATAGAATTTTCCAGAGGATATATGAGGCAGAGGATGTCACCATTCTGATGGCCAATGGAATGTATTTTCTAGGATTTTCTAAGGTGAGGTTTTTGGGGGGCTCAATAATTTGGGGGTGGGGGGTAGGGTCTTGCTCTGTCTCCCAGGCTGGAGTGCAGTGGCACAATCACAGCTCACTGAAGCCTCAAACTCCCGGGCTCAAGCAATCCTCCCACCTCAGCCCCCTGAGTAGCTAGGTCTCCAGACACATATCACCGTGCCCAGCTCATTATTATTATTATAATAGAGATAGGGGTCTCACTTTGTAGCCCAGGCTCGTCTCAATCTTTTGGGCTGAAGCAATCCTTCAGCCTCAACCTCCGAAAGTGCTAGAATGACAGGAGTGAGCCACTACGCCCGGCCACTCAATAATTTTTATGAATGTAAAGGGATCCTGAGATCAGGATCTTGTAGGGATTTTTTTTATGGGTTTTTCTGTTGTTTTTTTTGAGACAGAGTCTCACTCTGTCACCCACACTGGAGAGCAATGGTGCAATCTCAATTCACAGCAGCCTCTGCCTCCCGGCTCAAGCAATTCTTCTGCCTCAGCCTCCTGAATAGCTGGGATTACAGGCGCTCACCACCATGCCCAGCTAATATTTAAAAAATATTTTTAGTAGAGACAGGGATTTGCCATGCTGGTCAAACTGGTCTCGAACTCCTGACCTCAGGTGATCCACCTGCCTCAGCTCCCAAAGTGCTGAGATTATAGGCATAAGCCACTGCTCCTGGCTTGAGATAAGAATATTTGAGAACTGCACTATTACAGTCTCTTTTTTAAAACCCTCACAACAACCTATGGGGTAGATATTATCATCCCTTTTTACAGATGAGGAAACTGAGGTTCAAAGAGTTAAGTGACATGCCCTAGGTCTCACAGTGAGGAAGCAGCTGAGCTGGGATGGGAAGCTGGTTCTCTCTAGACAAAGACAAGTTCTTCATGTCCGTGTAGAATGGTCTCCTTCTAGCTCTCATACAAAGACACCTCTCTGGAGATAGAGATCATGGCTTGAGGTACCTGAAGTAAGGTTCGTTTCCTGCTGATTCAGAAAGATTGGGGGAGTGGTCCCCTGGCATTATCCCTTGTGTTCATCCATTCTCACGCTGCTAATAAAGACATACCCTAGACTGGGTAATTTATAAAGGGAAGAGGTTTAATAGACTCACAGTTCCACATGCCTGGGGAGGCCTTACAATCATGGCGGAAGATGAAGGAAGAGCAAAGGGACGTCTTACATGGTGGCGGAAAAAGAGAATGAGAGTCAAGCAAAAGGAGAAACGCCTTATAAAACCATCAGATCTTGTGAAACTTATTCACTACCATGAGAACAGTATGGGGGAAATCGCCCCCACAATTCAATTTTCTCCCACCAGGTCCCTCCCACAATATATGGGAATTATGGGAGCTACAGTTCAAGATGAGATTTGGGTGGGGACACAGCCAAGCCATATCATCCCTAATGTCCTTCCAGCCAAGCTTCCCCAGACCCAGAGCTCGAAGTGCCTGCCGTGACCAGTGAGGGCAGAAGACAAATGACAGGGGCAAGGAGGTCAAAGGACCTACCACATCCATTCATTGCTTTCCCTCAGATTTCAATTTTCCCTTTTTTTTATTTGGAAAGAGTCTAATCAGATTTTAGTCTGATGGCTTTGCCAAGAAGAAAAGAGAAGGAAGGAAGGGAGGGAGGGAGAGAGAGCAAACCTCGTCAACACTGAATAGATTGGCTTAGACTTGCGACGTCTGGCTGCTAATGGCTGTCCCCAACAGCCTAGGCCAGGGCTCTGCTTTGTTTGTGATGTAAGACAGGAGAGCACATGCTCATCTCTTAAACAAACAGTGCCATTTAAAATAGGCACCAGCCAGACCGGGTGCAGTGGCTCATATCTGTAATCCCAGCACTTTAGGAGAATGAGGCGGGTGGGACATTCTCCCAGCGTCCCAACCTTGCCTCCTGTACCCTCCCTCTTACTCTTCCTCCCTCCATGACAGTCCAAGGCCACACTTTACACTTGGAGCCACCCACTCTGAAGCATAATTATAGGAAAGTATTTCTATCTTTTTCTTTAATGATTTAATGGTCTGTCTTCCCAACCACACTGTAAAACCCTGGAAGGCATGGAATATTGTCAATTGTATCTGTTTCTCGTGCACTTCTAGGCACCCTGGAATTGCTCAGTACGTTATAAGAGCCAGAGTGCTGGCCGGGGATGAGACCACACTTTGCCTGTTGGACACCGCATCTCCAGGAACTCAACACCTGAATGTGTAAGCTGATTCCTTACAATGATCAAATGAGGCAGGAGGTGTGAGCAGATCCTTTTTACAGCTAAGGAAACTGAGGCACAAGGAGGTTGATGGCACACTTGTCCCAAAGAGAAGGTAAGCAGCAAAGCCAGAATACAGTTTGGTCTATCTTAAAAACCCGTGCTCTTAACAGCTATGTTATTAAGCAACACTGAGGAAAAGCTGTGAATTTAATAAGTGAGTTCTACTATGGTGTTATCCCAATTTAGCCAATTGAAGAACTGAAGCAGCCAGGCGCAGTAGCTCACGCCTGTAATCCCAGCACTTTGGAGGCTGAGGCAGGCGGATCACCTGAGGTCAGGAGTTCAAAACCAGCCTGACCAACATGGAGAAACCCCATCTCTACTAAAAATACAAACTTAACCAGGCATGGTGATGCATGCCTATAATGCCAGCTATTTGGGAGGCTGAGGCAGGAGAGTCACTTGAATCTGGGAGGTGGAGGCTGTGGTGAGCTGAGATCGCCCCATAACACTCCAGCCTGGGCAACAAGCGCAAAACTCCATCTCAAAGAAAACCGAGGCAGTCAGTGGTTAAGACAGCCTGCTCACATAGTTGAGGGCAGCCAGGACCTGCTGGGAAGGTCTTGGGCATAGATCTCTGAGGGAATGTGAACTGCCAAGGGCTGCCAGGTCTGGAAGAGAGGGCCTAGAAGGCGCTGGAGTCTTGGGTGGACAGCTCTCTAGTAAGGGCTGACAAGATGATGGTAGAAAGACGAGGCTCCTAGGGGCACCTCCGTCCTTTTTGTAGGTTTGCCCTTGAACCCGGTGTAACTCAGTGCCAGCCTCCATTCAGGTCTGTTTTCCTTTCCCTCTTCCCTTTTGCTCATCCTCATGGAGACCCCAGGGTATTTTTGGTGTTTTGCTTTTTCACTTTCCCTCTTGCACTGTGTGACTGCGGCAGAATGTTCCAGGAACATCTAGTTAGAGATCACTTCGTGTGCTCCAAGGCCTGGGGACATTCTGTCCTGGCCAGGAGGCCACCAGGAACTGTTAATATAGCAGCAGCTCCGGCCTCCCGGGGTTCAGGGGGCAGTGGGTGGGCCTGGCCCAGGCCCTCAGGACTACCCCGAAGGCTCTGTAGACAGACCAGGCACCAGGTGACATGAAGGCAGCCTTTACCTGGAAGCCAAGCATTAGGCCCTGTAATGACTGGATACTCAGGAGGTCTAGGGGACATGGGGCTCGTGTGGAGGGGCCTGGGCAGCAGGGAACAGGGAACCCTCAGGAATCTCAGGGCAGTGGCTCTTTGTGAATTAGGACAGACACATTTCCTTTATCTTTTTTTTTTAAGGCTGGGTGTCACTCTTGTCACTCAAGCTGGAGTGCAGTGGTGTGATCACAACTCACTGCAGTCTTGACTTCCTGGGTTCAGGTGATCCTTCCAACTCAGCCTCCCAATTAGCTGGGACTACAGGCACATACTACCATGCCTGGCTAATTTTTTAAAACTTTTTGTAGAGATGGGATTTCAGCTCTACAAAACTGGTCTCAAACTCCTGGGCTCAAGTGATCCACCTGCCTCAGCTTCCCAAAATGCTGAGATTACAGGTGTAAGCCACCACACCTGGCAGGAGAGACACATTTCAGTATCTTAACAGCCAATACAGCCATATTGTGTTGGTGAACTTCAGACCCATGTATCAAGCTGTTCAGGAAATACTTTCTCCATCCACTAGAGAAAGAAAGGTTAAGGGATAATGTGTTTGAACCATGCTTGGTTGGATCCCCTCTCCTGTGGAACAGTGTAGCAGTCATAAATGCCTGTAATTAAACAGTCAGGCAGGGGTCAGTTCCTGTCAATCATAACAGGTCTTTGCTGTCAAAATCTGATAAAAGGCTGGCCATGGTGGCTCAGGCCTGTAATTCCAGCACTTTGGGAGGCCAGTGTGGGTGGATTGCTTGAGCTCAGGAGTTTGAGACCATCCCGGGCAACATAGCAAGACCTTGTCTCTACTAAAAGTAAAAAAAAAATTTTTTAAATCAGTCAGTGTGGTAGCACATGCCTGTCATCCCAGCTACTTGGGAGGCTGAAGTGGGAGGATCACCTGAGCCCAGGATATCAAAGCTGCAGTGAGCTATGATTGAGCCACTGCACTCCAGCCTGGGTGACAAAGGGAGACCCTGTCTCAAAAAAAAAAAAAAAATCTGATACAATATGGTTATCCCATGTTGTTATGATTTCAACAGGAAGAAGAATTGTAAAAACTTTTTAGAAAGAGCCCTAGGCTGGACATCAGGGGCTTAGATGTTAGTCCAGTTTCCAGTTATGTTCCTGTGAGATGTTGAATAGGCCATTCTCTTTTCCTTTTTTATTTTCTTTCTTTCTTTTTTTTTGTTTTGTTTTGTTTTGTTTTTGAGACAGAGTCTCATTGTCACCTAGGCTGGAATGGCACAATCGGCTCACTGCAACCTCCACCTCCCAGGTTCAAGCGATTCTTCTGCCTCAGCCTCCCAAGTAGCTGGGACTACAGGTGTGCGCCACCATGTCTGGCTAATTTTTATTTATTTATTTATTCATGTTTTATTTTTAGTAGAGACGGGATTTCACCATATTGGCCAGGCTGGTCTCAAACTCCTGACCTCATGATCCACCCACCTCAGCCTCACAAAGTGCTGGGATTACAGACGTGAGCCACCATGCCTGGCTTTCTTTCTTTCTTTCTTTCTTTGAAACAGAGTCTCGCTCTGTCACCCAGGCTGGAGTGTAGTGGTGTGATCTCAGCTCACTGCAGCCTCCACCTCCCAGGTTCAAGCAATTCTCTTGCCTTAGCCTTCCAAGTAGCTGGGATTACAGGCACCCACCACCATGCCCAGCTAATTTTTCTATTTTTAGTAGAGACAGGTTTTCACCATGTTGGCCAGGCTGGTCTCAAACTCCTGACCTCAAGTGATCTGCCTGCCTTGGCCTCCCAAAGGGCTAGCATTAAGGCATGAGCCACCACGCTCAGCCAAACAAGCCATTTTCTAATTTTGTTTTGTGAAAACAAAGAACTGGGGAATGGATTAGCTGCGACTCATTTGGTTGCAAATGATAGATAATCAACTCAAACAGGCTTAAGCCCGAAACTGGATTTATCTGTTCACATAACTGAAAGGTTCAGAGATGATGTCAGTGTCAGATATAGCTGGATCCAGGGGCTCAAAGAAAGTTTCTATGATTTGGCCTCTTTCTCACACTCTCACAGTAAGGTATGTCCACTTTATACAGTGACTCCAGTAGCTCAGCCCAACATTATCCTTATAGCTGGCAATTCATCAGCCACAGACCTTCTCTGGCCAGGTGCGGTGGCTCACGCCTATAATCCCAGCACTTTGGGAAGCCAAGGCGAGGTCAGGAGTTCGAGACCAGCCTGACCAACATGGTAAAAACCTCTCTGTACTAAAAATACAAAAAAATTAGCTGGGCTTGGTGGCACGCGCCTGTAATCCCAGATACGCGGGAGGCTGAGGCAGAAAAATCACTTGGACCTGGGAGGCGGAGGTTGTAGTGAGCCGAGATGGTGCCACTGCACTCTAGCCTGGGTGATAGAGTGAGACTCCATCTCGAAAAAAAAAAGAAATAGACCTTCTCCATTCAATAGGTCCATCCAAAAAAATTATCTTTGGACAGATAGGAGTCATGTGTCCATCCTAAATGAATGACTAAGGTTGGAGGGATAGAGTATGCCCATTGTTCAGGTCTGGGTTATATGTCCACCCTTTGGAGCCGGAAGCAGGTTAGCCCCATCACAGGTCTGAGAGTACAAGGGCATTGGTTTCCCAAAGATGAATCTGGGTGCTGTGAGACAAGGAAGAAAGAAAGGAGGCTGACGCGGGAAAGCCATGGCAGGGTCTACTGCAGCTGGCTCTCAGGTGGCTCCCAGTTCTACAGTTCTATGATTTTGGAGAATAACGTTCTCTGCTTTCTGTCCTTTGGTAGCTTACAAAGAGGACAACATGGGGTAGAAGATAGTGTTCTCTTTCTGATGCTTTACATTTTTTTTTGTTGTTGTTGTTGTTTAAATGCATTTATTTTTAGTAGAGACCAGGTCTCACTATGTGGCCCAGACTGGTCTTGAACTCCTGGACTCAAGCAATCTTCCCGCCTCAGCCTCCCAAAATGCTGGGATTACAGATGTGAGCCACCATGCCCAGCCTACTGTTTCTTATTCACCTGTTTTTCCACTGTTGCGTGCCCCCTTGGGAAGAGAGCAAAACAAAGCATGGACTTTGTAGAAAGTCAAAAGGCCACTCTTCAGTAGCATGGATGGAAGACATTCTGCATCTTCCCTCCCAAACAGTGTGGGTCTCCAGGCAAACAATTAATCATTATGAATGTTGGGGGGTGCGCATCGGTATCTATTGCCATCTGAGCCTCCACACTGTCACTCATAGAGCCACAATATTTGTTCTTCTCCCTTCCCAGAAGCATTTACCCTAAAGATTCCTCTGGTCCTTAAATCAAGCTCCAGACTGATTTGTATGCTGTAATGGTGATCCACACCATCTGGTTACAAACAGGTCCCCATGCCAAATGGTGAACTTTTCTGGGAAAGTGCAGTTTTGTGAGCAACAGCAGAGGGAAAAATGTGAATAAAGGACAGTTTGCTGAACGGAGGTTAAATACTTTCATACGTCTCAGATAACCCAAAGACTTCCTTGAATTCTCATTAAAAAAAAAAGTTATTCATAATCTGATGTTTCAACCTCATTAAATGCTACACTTTGAGAAGCAAGAAAAGGACTGAGTTGAAAATTGGCACCTGGTTCAGGTCACTGAGCTGTAATTCTCTTTGCCTTGCCTGGTTTCCGTGTAGGGGAGGGCTCGGCAGAGTGACAGGAAATTGAGTAGGGGTTGAGATTTCCTAGAGCCTCTGAGAAGTCTTTTCCTCCCAGCCCTAATCCACAAAGCCGATTCTAGTTCCTTCCTCCGTAACTCTCCACTGCTGCCTAGGCCCATTCCTGTCCCCCACTGCCTTTAGGGGACAGGCTGCCATGTTGGTTCTTCAATCCTGGCAAAAGGTTGAGCAGTCTGGAAGCAGCCAGCTCCTTCTTTTGAAGCCACTGGCTTCCTTCCTTTCTGTCCTTGCCTCACTTTCTCCTCTCCCTTCTATACTTCTATTGTCATTCTCTTCTGTATGTCTATTTTCTTCCCTTTTTTAGTGGCAGTACTGAAAATTCTAATAAGAAAACTTAGAAACATTTTTTTTTTTTTTGAGAAAGAGTTTCACTCATTGCCCAGGCTGGAGTGCAATGGCGTGATCTCGACTCATCGCAACCTCTGCCTCCTGGGTTCAAGCGAGTCTCCTGCCTCAGCGTCCCTAGTAGCTGAGATTACAGGCATGCACCACCACACCTGGCTAATTTTTTTGTAGTTTTAGTAGAGATGGGGTTTCTCCATATTGGTCAGGCTGGTCTCGAATTCCTAACCTCAGGTGATCGGCCCACCTTGGCCTCCCAAAGTGCTGGGATTACAGGCATGAGCCACTGCCCCCGGCCAACTTAGAAGCAATTTTTTAAAGTAGGAATGTAATATGCAAAAGATCATTGAATTGTATGATTTTAACGGGTGAATTGTGTGATTATATAAATTATATCTTAATAATTTTGTTTTTTAATAAAAGAAGCAAATGTGGGAACTACAGTTGAGTTGTATAGGAAATTGAAGATGCATTTACCTAGCAGTATTCATTCATAAGACTAAGGAATCACTCACTACCCACATCCAAAAACAGGCTGAGTTGATGGAGATTGAGCAGAATTTGCATGACTTAGAGTCACAGCTGTTCTTTTTTCTCCCTTCCAAAGGCCAAAATGGCAGATGAGTTTGAGGTTATGACCAAAACTGGATCTTCTGTGTAGAGTGTATTTATGTGTGTGGGAGTCCTTCCATCATTGCATCAAGTTTCATCTCCTAAGCATTGCAGTGTTTGTAGTCTCAGAGGTTAAATCCGAGTAACAATGGCTTCCTTTTCTCAGAAGGACTTGGTTAAAAGGTGTATGAGTCATATTTGTCAGGGACAATTTGCTTTTATCTGACTTTTTTTCCTCATTGGCGTCACTTCCTCCTCCTTTCCTTTTCTCAGAGGTAGCGATGGGATTTGGCAACACGAACACAGCAATTTACAGGGAAGTCACACGTGGTCTCCCGTTTGGCTCTGGTGGCCATGCTCGGAGCTACCCTAGGTTACCCTAGGCCTTCACACACCACCTGCCCCAACGCACACACTCTCAGCTCTGCATAGGAAATTCGCCACTTTATGGCTTCGCATAAAAGTGCCATTCTGAATAAACGCAAAAGCAATCAAATGCTCTTGAGTTGTTGGTCTTAAATATCAGTCATGCTTCATCGCAGGCATGCAGGACCTGTTCCTTGTATGATATCGTCATATAAAGAGTAAGGGCCTTAGGGGCATCTTAATGAGGTGATAATGAGGAAAAAATGCTCTGGTTTTTGGGGGGGCTTGTAGTCTTCACTCTAATGTTCAAAATGGGTTTAATCTGACATTAAACTCCTTGTTATGCAGTATTAAGGAAGAGTGGGGAGGGAAATGAAGATGGTACTAGGTAGGATGTGTGTGTGTGTGTGTGTGTGTGTGTGTGTGTGTGTGTGTGGGTGTATGTGAAGGCACACACTGTGTTTGGAATTTTTTGTTTTTGTTTTTTTTTGAGACAGGATCTTGCTCTGTTGCCTGGGCTAGAGTGAAATGGTGTAATCTTGGCTCACTGCAACCTCTGTCTCCTAGGCTCAAATACTCCTCCTGCCTCAGTCTCCCCAGTACCTGGGACTGTAGGCACACACTGCCACACCTGGCTAATTTTTTGCATTTTTGGTAGAGGTGGGGTTTTGCCATGTTGCCCAGCCTGGTCTTGAACTCCTGGGCTAAAGTGATCCACCCACCTCAGCCTCCCAAAGTGTTAGGCTTACAGGCGGGAGCCACCTCGCTGGGCTGGAATTTTCTTAATCTGCCTTTTATTGCTCTTGAACACCTGCCCATGGTATCACGAGGCTCTTCTTTTTACCCAGGTCCTAGGGCATAACTCCGAGGAGCTTCCGTCTCTAATATCCAGGCGTTTTTATGTTCCCTTCCTCTGTATTTATGCTACTGTCTGTGCCGCATTGCACTCTTACTGTTTTTGCTTTGTTTCCTCAGGTGTCCTTTGTTACTCTTGAAGACCTGCCATTGTTTCAAAACCTTTTCTCTTTATATGAAGCACTGTGGAGCAATAGGGTGAGGGAGCTTCCGACTTCACCATACAGATGGTCTTTATTCTCCCTTCCTTCCTCCTCCTCTCTTTTCAGACACTTGGAATAACCAGATAGTTGAGAAAGTTCTTTGAAATGGAAAGTCATAAACTCTGTCCTTTGCTGAGCGATTTAACCCCTTTGGGGGAAAAAGATATGACTATTGAATAAGAAGAATAGATGAGTTAAATAGTTCATTTATTTGTAACCTAAGTATTCCCCTGGGGTATGACAAGTTTCCTGTATATTTATGCACAAAATTATGTTTGCCCTGAATCTTCACCCATTTGACTAAAAGGATTCAAATTTTGTGTGTGATTCTCCTATTCCAAGAATTCCAAACTGTTCTTAGTCATATCCTCATTTTTGCTCCCTTGCCAGTTAATTCAGGCCACAATCAAACATCCATCCATCCTTTCATCTATCCGTTCATCTGTCCATCTATCTGTCTACTCATCTGTTTATTCAACACATATTTATTGAGCATTTAAACCAGGCAGGTACTCAACTAGATGACTAGTGAGGGATTTGGTGGTGAGTCTGAATATCTGCCCTCTGGGAGAATCGACTCTTATGAGAGAAATAGACAAAGAAGTAGACAAATAGTTATAATACATGTAGAGTCCAGTAAAGAGTGGACTGGGCACACAGAGAGAAGAGACGGCTGCCCAGAGTTAGGGACTCAGAAAAAGCATCCCTGAAGAAATGCTATCTGAGACCTAAGGGAAAAGAAAAACCAGGGAGGAGGCTGGGCACAGTGACTCACGCCTGTAATCCCAGCACTTTTCGAGGCCGTGGTGGCAGATCACTTGAGGTCAGGAGTTCGAGACCACCCTGGCCAGCATGGTGAAACCCCATCTCTACTAAAAATACAAAAATTAGCCAGGCATAGTGGTGCATGCCTATAATCCCAGCTACTTGGGAGGCTGGGGCAGAAGAATAACTTAAACCTAAGAGACGGAGGTTGCAGTGAGCCAAGATCAAGCCACTGAACTCCAGCCTGGGCTATAAAGCAAGACTCTGTCTCGAAAACAGGGGAGGGATGGGAAACAGAGGGGAGGGGAGAAGATTTTTTTCAGAAAAATATCCAATGGCGTATCTACTACTCTCCTAAGCAAAATAATTCATCTTGCTGATCCCTGAGCCTCTCACATAGTGATGGATTTTCATGCAGAAAGAGCAGAGATTTGGATCTAGTGGCTCAGGACAATTTTGCTTAAATTTTCCTGGGCCTCAGTTACCTCATTTGTAATATGTGCAAGACAATAATTCCTAACCTACAGAGTTGTTAGAGGAATTAGATGTGTTACAGGCAAAGCCCCTAGCACATGAGAGGCCTTCACAAATGGTACATCTTATTACCATGAAAAGCAAAAAAATATATCAGTGATTCCTAAGGGTGAGGGTAGGGGAGGGGGAGTGGAGTGGAGACTCCCAGGAAGCTTTAAGAAAAAAAAAAAAAAAAAAAAAAAAGTAGGACAAATAAACAAACACACCCAGGCTCCATCCCAAGAGGTTCTGAGTCACTAGGTCTGGGGTGGGTCTCCAGCATCTGAGCTCCATAGCTGATTCTGATCTTAGCCATGCTAGGGAAATGCTGCTGTACTCTGCAAAGGCAGGGATCTATTTTCATTCATAGAGCTGCCACTTTAAGTACATTAAAACCACAACTAAGAGCGCAGTAACCATGATTTAAAGTAACTATTAAACAGAGTTGGAAGGGCATGCTGATGGTCAGTAACCACCCTCCCTGGGTAATTGAGAAGGGACTTAGGAATCAGTGAAAGTAAACTGCAGAATTTCTCAGGATCTTAGAAATGAAGCCTATAAAAACGTCTGGCTGGAGTCAGAGTGGAGTTTAGCTGTCATATTTCTCTTGACTGACCACTGTAACCCTTTGGTAATTGATCTAGTAAATTAGTAACTCATATCACACAGCAGCTTAAGCTTTCTAGAGTTCATGATTGCTTGCTGAAAACAGACATCTGGCCACAGAATTTCCAGCACAACTAGGAAAGAAGAATTCAGACAGCCATTTGCTTGTGAAAAGTCTCAGTATTCCAACCCACAGTCTGAAATTTCAGTTGTTCAGGGTGGAATTCTTGAGTACATTTGTAAATGTTCCCCGAATGGAGAGTATACAGGCTGTTTGTCTCTTTTTCACTCGCTCACTGGAAGACAACACGATACAACACAGTTGAAGTCTGGATTTGCCTGGAGCTTCAGGACAGTCGCTACCTACGAATTGCTGAAAAAAAATCTCAGGAATAAGCAGGCTTTGGTCTTCAGAGGTGGTTGCTTTAGAGATAGGATGGGAAGAGACTAAATTTTTTTTTTTTTTTTTTTTTTTTTTGAGATGGAGTGTCACTCTGTCGCCCAGGCTGGATGGAGTGCAGTGGCATGATCTTGGCTCACTGCAACCTCCACCTCCCAGGTGCAAACGATTATCCTGCCTTAGCCTCCTGAATAGTACCTGGGACTACAGGCGCACCACCACACCCAGCTACTTTTTTGTATTTTTAGTGGAGACGAGGTTTCACCATGTTAGTCAGGATGGTGTCGATCTCCTGACCTCGTGATCTGCCCACCTCGGTCTCCCAAAGTGCTGGGATTACAGATGTGAGCCACTGTGCATGGCCTATGACTAAATATTCTTGATTTGTCCTGAATCATGTCAGCAAAGAAAAAGCCTGGTATACAACTCTTTCCAAATATTATCCAAGGAATTTTCCTGAGAATCACCAGCCAGAGCTTATCAAACCCGCAGATTCCTCGCCCAGGCTCTCTGAATTTCTGGGAGTGAGGGCCAAAGGCTTCCAGGTCGTTTTTATAGTCACAACCATCTTGTGAGAAGGTAAAAATGAGGCTGGGCACCATGGCTCATGCCTATTAATTCCAGCACTTTGGGAGGCTGAGGCAGGAGAATTACTTGAGCCCAGGAGTTCAAAACCAGCCTGGGCAACAAAGCAAAGCACCATCTCTGCAAAAAGAAAAAATAAGAAGAAAATTAGCCAGGCATGGTGGTGCATGCCTGTGGTCCCAGCTAATTGGGAGGCTGTGGTGGGAGGATCCCTTGAGCCCAGGAGTTGGAGGCTACAGTGAGCCATGATCATGCCACTGAACTCCCAGCCTGGGCAACAGAGTGAGACACTGTCTCCAAAAAAAATTAAAAATGAGTAAATAAGTAAAAAGAAGTGAAAATAAATTTTTAGTACACTCTTATTTTGCCGCGATAGAATTCTTATGTGGGCATTTAGACTTTTTTTTCAAAAAGAGTAAGTTAAGGCATGAGACTTGGAGTCACCCATTTCTGGTCCCTGTTCCTTTGCTATTTTTTTTTTTTTTTTTTTTTTTTTGAGATGGGGTCTCACTCTGTTGCCCAGGCTGGAATACAGTGAGTGACATCATCATAGCTCACTGTAGCCTCAAACTCCTGGGCTCAAGTGATTCTCCTGCCTCAGCCTCCCAAGTAGCTGGGACTACAGGTTCACACCCACACCCAGATAATTTTATTATTTTTTGTAGAGAGGGGTGTCTGTTGTCCAGGCTGGTCTCGAACACCCGGGCTCACGTGATTCTTTCACCTTGGCCTCCCAAAGTGCTGGGATTACAGGCTTGAGCCACCATGCCAGGCACCCCACTTACCCATTTTGAACTTTAGTTGCCTTCTTCATAAATGGTACTAATAAGGAGAGTTATCCTTCCCCCCCCACATTTCCTTAAAGACAAAATGAAAAAAATGGATATGAAATTACTCTGTAAACTAAAAATACACAGTTCTATCATTATAGTCATTTTATATATGAAGAATCTACACTTCAGGATTCCCAGCTGATATCATTCCTGGAAAAATGTTAACCAACCTCCTAGTTTGGCTGTTTTTATTTTTATTCAAACAGAGGAGGGTGTTTCCATACACAATGAGCCATCTAGCCCTAAGCATAAATAAGATAATTCAGATGTTGCAAAGAAGCAGACAGGGGTCATTAAGTCCTTAACATATCAATCCAGAATTGCATAATACACATCTAGAGCAGCTACCAAGGAACAGGGAAGCTTAATGCGTTCCCCAAAGCGCATTATATTATTCAACATCTAGGAAACTGCTTAAGCCAGAACTTTCTCCAACCAAAGCAATGTCCACTATCTTTGATAGCTTGCCTGCAGAGATTTTTTTTTTTTTTTTTTTTTTTTGGCCTGTTTCATGAATAAAAGCAAAGCAAAACAAAACCCTGGCTGTAGAACAAGCCAGCTTGATGGATTTTGTGACAGTCCTTTGCTAATATTCTAATCTCTCAGGCCCCAGACATGAGTCCTCAAAAAAGATGGAAAGACTTTGTTCTAAATGTAGTTGATACTTAAGAACCTTCCATTATCCGCCTTACCTTACCCATCTGAGCTTCAGTCTAAGAAAGGAGGTTGTCTCCTTCACAAGATGCATTCATAGGCATTTTCAATTGATAAAGACTGAGTAATGCGTTAAGTAGTCCGGTATACAGCTGTTGATAATCACCTGATATCTCTTCAGTACCATTTATCTGGCAGAATCCAATAGGTGCCCATCTAATTATTTGCTTTGAATAGATCTGGTTCCCAGGCCAAGGAAAGGCTGGTAAAGAAGAGAGAGAGCAGGAAGAGAGAAGTAGGATCTGTGGCTTAGCCTCTATGGGAGATGAAATGACTGTCTGGATGAGCCCTTACATTCATTCTATTCATCCACTCATTCATTCATTCATTCATTCATTTAATTCATCTACTCAACAATATTTACTGCATGCCACTCTGTGCCAGGCAATGTCATAGGCACAGGGGCTCTGTGCCCTCCTCAGATGAAAGTTGCTTAGCACGTTGCCGTAGCCTGAGTTTGTAGCCATAGTATTTACAAGTTGGGGAAGTTTTCCTCTTGCTTTATTTGGGAGAACAAAAAACCATAAGAAATACTGGGCTAAAGCAAAGGGGAGAAAATCCAGTTCTACCTGGCTCCTCCTTGAATGGGCTCCCACCACTCTCTAGGGTAGGTAGGGCAGTCAGAGCCCCTAACTACTGGCTTGGAAAGAAAAATCCTGAAGTCATTTGATCCAGCTCTAAGAGGTACATTCTACCAGGAACTAGAAGGCACCTTCAAGGGAGTTAACCGTTTCAATCACAAGTACAAAATGCAAGACTTTAGAGGCACTAAGGGGATGCATTATACAAACTTGAAAAAGAAGATAATGATGATCACGATTAAATGACAATGATGTGATGGTGATGATGACAATGATGATGATAAATAGCTCCCATTTTTTGAGCTTTTACAAGGTGTCAGGTACTGTGCTATTTGCTTTATGTATTATTTCATTGCATCTTCCCAACAGTATGAGATAGATACGGTGATTATCTTTATTTTACAGATAAGAAAACTGAGTGTAAAAAAAAGTTAGGAATTTTGTTCGAAGACACACAACTAGTAGATGTCAGAGTTGGGCCAGTGTATGTTTATCTTCTTTCTCTGTTCCTTTGGTCCTGTTTGGGATTATAAAATAATATGGGCTCACTTCTATGTAAAAAGTCCCATGCAGCTCATATTCTATTTTGTGTGTTTGTCCAATGATCTGGGAGTTGTTTGCATGGCATAGATGGCCCCTCTGATCTGATTAGACTTTCTTGGTCTTGGAAGTCGTCTGTTTTCATTTATGGTCTAGTAAGGTGGGGAGGGGCACAAAAGAAATGTCAGTGTGAGATTACCTTTGGCCAGAGTCTTGAGGCCATCCAAGAACCAGCTACCTCTTTAGCCCTGAAGACCTGAAGACTGAAGATCCCAAAGAAGTAAGCAACATGGGGGAAAGAACAGATGATGATGAAAGAGGAGACACAGGAAACACAGCAGAGCCAAAGAGAGAGTGGAAATGGTCCTCAGTACCAGCACTACCCTTTTTGACATTCCTCAGTGGCGATCAAGCTTTGCTCTTTTAGAGGGGGAGGGTCAGCTCTGTGGGTGGATCAGGCTGGGACAGAAGTGAGTAATGCCTCCATATGTTAAAACAAAACAAAAATGATAACTACTGATGAGGTTTTAGGGAGTTGCGGGACATGACACACTCTAGAATGAATGTCTTACTTTCTTTGAAAGGACAGTGTCCACCTGGATGTTTGCACATGGGTGTCTCTGTTCACAAATCTAACATAAGCTTTCCATGGCCCATCCTGTTTGAGGTGGAACGCAGTGTCTGTATCCTCAGTACCTGTTCAAGTATCTGGAACTGAGCATACACACCATAGACGTGTGTACTTGGGCTGGGCACAGTGGCTCATGTCTATAATCCCAGCACTTTGGGAGGCCAAAGCAAGTGGATCATGAGGTCAGGAGTTCAAGATCAGCCTGGTCAAGATGGTGAAACCTCATCTCTACTAAAAATACAAAAATTAGCCAGGTGTGGTGGTGGGCACCTGTAATCCCAGCTACACAGGAGGCTGAGGCAGAAAATTACTTGAACCTGGGAGGTGGATGTTGCAGCGAGCTGAGAGCATGCCACTGCACTCCAGCCTGGGCAACAGAGTGAGGCTTCGTCTCAAAAAAACAAAAAAGATGTGTGCAGTTTATTTTATTTTGAGAGAGGGTCTCGCTCTGTCACCCAAGCTGGAGTGGAGGGGTGCAATCGTGGCTTACTGCAGCCTTGACCTCCCAGGCTCAAGCGATCCTCCCACCTCAGCCTCTTGAGTAGTTAGGACTTCAGGCATACACACAGCTAATATTTTTAAAATTATTATTATTTTTTGCAGAGACAGGTCTCACTATGTTCCCCAGGCTGGTCTTGAACTCCTGGGCTCAAGTGATCCTCCCGCCTTGATTTGTCTCAAATTGCTGGGATTACAGGCACGAACCACTGCATCTGGCCATGTGTGTGGTTTAAATGAAGAACATAGCACTTCTCTTTGGCAGAGAGCTGAGGAGATAATGGAGTACCCACTCAGGTGAACACAGGAGGACCCGTAGGGCAGGTGGCAATGGTCAGGCCACTGATTAGGCAGTTAGAGAAGGACTAAGTGGGTGGTGTCAGCTGGAAAGTCCAATAGTATAGAAAAAAGTGTCATGCAGAGACCGTAAGTGTAGAGAATGAAGCCAGGCTGTGAGCTTGGGTTCAAAGCAGAGAGCAGGCCAGGGATGGTGCCTGGGTGTCAAAGAAGGGCCCAGCCATTACAGTGCAGTGGAACAAGTCTGGGCTGTGGAGTTAGGCAAACTGAGCTTGAATCTTGCCTCTGCTTACTGGCCCCTCTGAGCTTTGGTTTAGTCTTTCCTATCTGCAAAGTAGAGATTATAAAACCTACTAATTCCAGTTATGTATTGCTTTGTAACTATATATCTCAAAATTGAATGACTTAAAACAACAGCCATTGTTTTCTTTTGTTTTGTTTTGTTTTGTTTTTGAGATAGGGTATTGGTTTGTTGCCCAGGCTGGTCTCAAACTCCTGGGCGCAAAGCCATTTTTTTTTTTCAGATGGAGTCTTGGTCTGTCACCCAGGCTAGAGTGCAGTGTCACGATCTCAGCTCACTACAACCTCCACCTCTTGGGTTCAAGCAGTTCTCCTGCCTCAGCCTCCCAAGTAGCTGGTATTACAGGCATGCACCACCACGCCTGGCTAATTGTTTTTGTATTTTTAGTAGAGATGGAGTTTCACCATGTTGACCAGGCTGGTTTTGAACTCCTCACCTCAAGTGATCCACCCACCTCAGCCTCCCAAAGTGCTGGGATTACAGGCATGAGCCACCACACCCAGCTCAAAGCCATTATTTTTATATCTCACAATTCTAGGCAGGGCTTGTGTGGGAGGTTCTTCTGTTCCATATGGCATCAATGGATGTCACTTAGTGGTATTCAGTGGGCTGGGAGGGTGCTCTGGAGGGTTCAAGAGAGCATCACTCACAAGTCTGGAGCCTTAGTAGTGATGACTGGCAAGCTGGACTCAGCTGGTACTGTCAATCAGCACAACTACACCGTGACTACCTGGCATGGTGGTATTAAGGTAGCTGAACTTCTTACATGACTCCAGAGCAAGGAGAAAGCAGCACAGCTTTCTTTTGAGATGGAATCTTGCTGTGTCACCCATGTTGGAGTGCAATGGCACAATCTTGGCTCACCACAATCTCCGCCCCCCGGGTTCAAGTGATTCTCCTGCCTCAGCCTCCCGAGTAGCTGGAATCACAGGCGCCCAGCACCATGCCTGGCTAATTTTTGTATTTTTTAGTAGAGATCAAGTTTCACCGTGTTGACCAGGCTGCTCTCAAACTCCCAACCTCAGGTGATCCACCTGCCTCCGCCTCCCAAAGTCCTGGGATTACAGGTGTGAGCCACCCACCTGGTCAGGCACAGCTTTTTATGAGTGAGCCTCTCACTGTACTCTGTTAGTGGATATATACACAGGACCATCCGGATCCAAGCAGAAGAGATATAGGCTTTACCTCTTGATGGAAAAAGCATTAAAGAATTTGCAGCCATGCCAGGTGCGGTGGCTCACATCTTGGGAGGCCAACACAGGTGGATCACAAGGTCAAGAGATCAAGACCATCCTGGCCAAAATGGTGAAACTTGTCTCTACTAAAAATACAAAAATTAGCTGGGCATGGTGATGCATGCCTGTAATCCCAGCTACTTGGGAGGCTGAGGCAGGAGAATCGCTTGAATCCAGGAGGCAGAGGTTGTAGCGAGCCGAGGTCGCGCCACTGCACTCTAGCCTGGGCGACAGACAAAGACTTCATCTAAAAAAAAAGAAAGAAAGGAAGAAAGAATTTGCAGCCATGTTTTAAAATTGCTACACTATCTTGTGGTGAAGATTGAATAGAGAACATTTAGCACAATGTCTTGTATGCAGTAGGTGCTTATAATGTTAGCATCTTTTCCTCATCTTGCACTTTCAGGTAGAAGAATAAATGAAGTTTATGGTCTGGGATTTCACACCAGGAGGGCCTGTATCAGTTAGGAAGTCTTAATCATAAGTAATAGAAAATATTCCTAAGATGGCTTAAACAATAATATGATATATTATCTCATATGAAAAGAAGATTGGAGTTAGGGCTGAATGGTGGCTCACACACCGTGTAATCCCAGCGCTTTGGGAAGCTAGGGTGGGAGGACAGTTTGAGCCCAGGAAATCGAGGCTACAGCGAGCTGTGATTATGCCACTGCACTCTAGCTAGAGCAACAGAGCAAGAGCCTGTCTGACAAAAAAAAAGGAAAAAGGAGATTGGAGTTAGAGTGATTCCATGGTTGGCAATTTGGCTGCCTGATCACATCTTCAAGTAATCAGGTCATTTCCCTCTTTTCATTTTGTTATCCTCAATGTTTGCTCATCCTCTTAGGTGAGATTCCCACCTAGGCCTAAGCTGGCCGCTGCAGTTTTGAGAGCCGCACAAACATAGTAACATCCCTTAAGCAATCTGTGTGAATTCCAGGGTGGGGCTTTGGTATTCCTTTCCATGAGCAATGAAAATGTTCTGAAAGGGTCCCCGGCAGACTTCCCCTCGCAACACATGGGTCCACATCCAAACCATTCATTTGGCAAGAAGAACCAGACCATCATGACTGGCTTAGATCCATCCAGATTTCAACCCTAGGGCCAAGGAGGAGTCACCCTTCCTGAAAGGTTGTGATCACTTGGGGAAGGGGAACAACACCAGGATTCTATTACCCTGAGATAGGAGAGAATGGCCATTGAGTAGACAGCCCACAGTGCCTCCCACCATCCCCACCACTGCGTATTCATCACACCCCTCATCCTGGACACAGCTTCACCATGTGCAGGGGTGCTGGTCAGGGTCCAGAGCTTGGACATGGTCTTGGTGGACATTAGGAGTCATTGTCTTGAAGATCGGTGATAGAGAACAGAGAATGAGGGAAAGAAGGGGCAAAGAAAAGAGCAGAAATCTAAATCCAAAGTATCTGGGACACTGGGTCAAAGCCAAGCCACCAGAATGAGGGCTTGAAAAGGCAAAGGTACAGCCATTTTGGAAATAGTATGGAAATAACTCAAAAAAAACCTAAAAAGTCACTGCTGGGTGCAGTGGCTCGTGCCTGTAATTCCAGCACCTTGGGAGGCCAAGGCATACGGATCACCTTAGGTCAGGAGATCAAGACCAGCCTGGCCAACATGGTGAAAGCCTGTCTCTATTAAAAATACAAAAAAAATTAGCTGGGTGTGGTGGTACATGCCTGTAATCCCAACTATTTGGGACGCTGAGGCAGAAGAATCACTTGAACCAGGGAGGAGGAGGTTGCAGTGAGCTGAGATTGTGCCACTGTACTCCAGCCTGGGCAACAGAGCAAGAATATGTCTCAAAAAAAAAAAAAAAAAAAAGAAAGAAAGAAAAGAAAAGAAAAAACCACTAAAAATCGAACTACCATATGACCCAGCAATCCCACTTTGGGGATTTTAATACCCAGAGGAATTAAAATCAGTATGTTGAAGAGATATCTGCCCTGCCATATTAATCAAATGTGGTATATAAACACAATAAAATACTATTCAGCCTTAAAAAAAACGACAACTGGAAATTCTGTCATTTGTAGAAACAGAGTTGAACCTACAGGACACTTTGTTAAATGAAATAAGCCAGGCACAGAATGACAAATACCACTTATAGATCTTAATTACATGCAGAATCTGAAAGAGCCAAACTCACAGAAAAAGAGCAGAATGCTGGTTACTGGAGGCTGCGGTGGGGTGAATGGAGAAAGGAGAGAGGCTGGTCAACAGGTACAAAGCTTCAGTTAAGCAGGAGGAGTAAGATCTGGTGTTTTATGTACTGCATTGTGACTATAGCAAATAATAATGTATTGCAGGCCAGGCGACGTGGCTCAGACCTGTAATCCCAGCACTTTGGGAGGCTGACACAGGCAGGTCACTTGAGGTCAGGAGTACGAGACCAGCCCAGCCAATATGGTGAAAACCCATGTCTACTAAAAATACAGGAAAAAAAAAAAAAATTGGCCAGACATGTTGGTACATACCTATAGTCCCAGCTACTCAGAAGGCTGAGGCAGGAGAATCACTTGAACCCAGGAGGCTGCAGTGAGCCGAGATTGCACCATTGCACTCCAGCCTGGATGACAGAGTGAGACTCCATCTCAAAAAAAAAAAAAAAAAAATGGTGTATTTCAAAATAGCTAACAGAGAGGATTTTAAATGTTCTCACCACAAAGAAATGATAAATATTTGAGTTGATAGGTATGCTACCTAGCTTGACTTGCTTATTCCACAATGTATACATGTATCAAAACATCACATTGTACTTCATATACATGTGTATATGTTTGTATGTGTGTATGTGTGTGTGTGTGTGTGTGTGTGTATCTATATCAATTGAAAATAAAACTTTTTAAAAAAGGGAAAGGGACCAGATGCTAGGCTGATCTTTACTTTTAACCATGTTTTAGCTATTCTGGGGGCTAGGACAGAACTGAAATTAGTATGTAGGTAGAGTTGAGCCTATAAGTAGGAGAAATTATCTCCTCCTTGAGATAAGAGAAATGTTGAAGAATGAGGAAGCCTAGCCAGGTGCGGTGGCTCATGCCTGTAGTGGCAGCACTTTGGGAGGCTGAGGCAGATCGCTTGAGAATCACCTGAGGCCAGGAATTTGAGACCAGCCTGGGCAACATGGTGAGACCCCCATCTCTACAAAAAATTTTAAAAATTTAGCTGGAGGGTGGTGGCGCACACCTGTAGTCCTAGTCAGAAGACTCAGAAGGCTGCGGGAAGAGGATCACTCATGCTCAGGAGTTTGAGGCTGCAGTGACTTATGATTGTGCCACTGCCCTCCAGCCTAGGTAACAAAGCTATCTCTGAAAAGTGAAAAATACTTTTAAAAAAATCTGGGGCTGGGCGCAGTGACTCACGCCTGTAATCCCAGCACTTTGGAAGACTGAGGCGGGTGGATAACCTGAAGTCAGGAGTTTGAGACCAGCCTGGCCAACATAGCAAAACCCTGTCTCTACTAAAAATACAAAAATTGGTCAGACCTGGTGGTGCACGCCTGTATTCCCTGCTACTTGGGAGGCTAAGACAGAGAATCTCTTTAACCTGGGAGGCAGAGGTTGCGGTGAGCCAAGATCAAGCCACTGCACTACAGCCTGGATGACAGAGCAAGACTCCATCTCAAAAAAAAAAAAAAAAAAAGAAAGAAGAAAAGAAAAAAGGTTGAGTATGGTGGTTCTCACCTGTAACCCCAGCACTTTGGGAGACTGAGGTGGGTGGATCACTTGAGGTCAGGGGTTCAGCACCACCCTGGCCAACACAGTGAAACCCTATCTCTACTAAAAACACAAAAATCAGCCAGGCATGGTGGCATGCACCTGTAATCCCAGCTACTCGGGAAACTGAGGCAGGAGAATCGCTTGAACCCAGGAGGTGGGGATTGCAGTGAGCTGAGATTACAGCAATGCCCTCCAGTCTGGGAGACAGAGTGAGACTCCATCACCAAAAACAAAAAAAAGGGAGGAAAGAAAAAAGAAAAATTAGCCAGGCACGGTGGTGCATGCCTGTAGTCCCAGGTACTCAGCAGGCTGAGATGGGAAGATCTCTTGAGCCCAGGAAGCAGACGCTACAGTGAGCCAAGATCACACCACTGTATTCCAGCCTGGCCAACGGAGCAAGACTCTGTGAAGAAAAAAAAAATCAGAAGCCTGACTTTTTGGCCCCATACTCTCCCTTGGAAATGGACCCTGAAATCTGTGGACAGCAGCTTTCTGAGTCTTTTGGGAGACTCTGAACTGAAGTGGTAAGAGTCACTTTGGGCTGGGCGTGATGGTTCATGCCTGTAATCTCAGCACTTTGGGGGGCCAAAGTGGGCAGATCACCTGAGGTCAGGAGTTCAAGATGAGCCTGGCCAACATGGCAAAACCCCATCTCTACTAAAAATACAAAAATTAGCCAGGCGCGGTGGTGGATGCCTGTAATCCCAGCTACTTGGGAGGTTGAGGCAGGAGAATCACCTGAACCTGGATGGCAGAGGTTGCAGTGAGCCGAGATTGCGCCATTGCACTCCAGCCTGGGCGACAGAGTGAGATGCCATCTCAAAAAAAAAAAAAAAAGAAAGTAACTTCTGGCCCCATTACCTGATCCCCCATTGCTCCTAGACTAAAGACCCAAATCCCTAACCCAGACTCTGAGACTTTGCGTGGCCTAGCAGGGCCTCTTAAGTATGATTGCGTAGGTGTGCCCTGGATAAGGACATTTGGCTGAGAGATGAATGACGGCTGAAATCCACTCCTCATTCCAGTAGCCAAGCGTGTGCCCCGCAGCTTTGTTGCCTGGAGGAATTGCCTTTTCTAGCGTCCCTGGGCTTGCAGCAAGTTCCGCATCCAGCTCTTGCTCCCTTTCCATTCTCAGGTCCCAGAGGTACTTGTGCCCTTTTCTGCTGGCCTTTTCAGAGTTCCCCTTACACACTGTTGTCTACAGCCACCAGAGCAAACCATGTCAGTACTGAGTGGCTTGAAAGGATGACAACAATATTTATTTTGCTCCCAGATCTAAAATTCAGGCAGGGCTCACTCCGCTTGGCATCTGCTGCAGTGTGGCTCAGAGGCTGGGTCTGGAGTCATCTGAAGGCTCTTTCACGCTTGTGTCTGGAAGGCAATGCCCCTCGACAGCTGGGACTCTTCCACGTGGCTCCATGGCTGCCTCAAAGCATGGTCTTGGGTGGGTCCCAAGAAGACAAGATGAAACATTTTTAGATTTAGCCTCAGGAGTCACATGGCTTCACATCTGCAGTAGGCCCAACCCAGATTCGAGGGGACCTTGAATTCAAGGGGACACAGACTTTGAATTGAAGGGGACACAGGCCTTCATCTTCCCATGAGTGAGTGCGGCCTCATGTTGTAGGAAGAGCTATGGAGTATCACATAATGATGCAGCCATCTTTGGAAAATGCACTCTGCCACACATACCTGCGTCCTTAGGCCACAGGGCCTTTGCACATTCTATTTCTTCCACAAGGAGCACTCTTCTCTTCTTCCCCTAATTAAAGTCTACTCATCTTTTACATCTCAGCTGGGTTATCATTTCTTCACGGAACCCTTCCCTGAGCTCCCCGACCAGGTCAGTTCCCCTAGTTTATGCTTACTGACTCCTCTTCAACAACTGTTATGGTTATATTTTACAGATGTGTGCAAGCGTATGATATGTGCATGTAATTTTGTGCTCTTTTACACACACACATACACACACACCATATCAATGACCATCTCAATTAGATGGTAAGCCTCACAAAAAGAGGAACTGTAGAGTTTGTTGGGTTTTGTTCATCACTCTATCCTCAATGCCTATTATAAGGACTGGAATACAGCAGGTCTCATATATTTGTTGAATTACAAAATGCATGGATACTCAAGGCTGGATTTTGGAGCCTCCTGTGCTAATGGCTGTGTGAACCCTGCGACAGGATCCTTAAACCCAGGAAAAAGAGATTCAGAGAATGATGCTTCTGAGCTTGATGCTAGAATAGCAGCTGATCTCAACTTTGGGAGCTGCATCAATGTTCATCTCAATAGAATTAATCCCTCCTGCCCAGCTCCCACAGACTTGCTTACAAATGCTAACGAGTTCATTTCATTTCTCTTTACCCAGCAACCCAGGTAGTACCAGACTCCCAAAGGGAATTAGGGGAGACTTGGAATACTGGAATACTAGGACAAATACAGGACTAATGAATAGTTTCCATGTGGGAGCTAGCCCCGCCTCCAGCTCCTTTGTCAGAGGTGGCAGAGCCCTCCAACCTGTTCTGACTTTTCACTCAGATTAATAAAACATGCACTGCTAGGGGCACATAGATTTCCCCACCAGGCAAATGTGTTTGGGTTCAGCAAGCTTATGCCCTAATTATAAAGGAAGAGAAAATGGGGTGGAGTCTGGAGTGGGGATGGAAAGGATTTTTAGGAAGGGTGTGGAAAAAGAAAAAACAAAGGTTAATAGTTTGCTGTGAAATCTAAACTTCATGACATATTTGCACAGACCCTGCCTAACATTTGCAAACCTCTCTTTGAGAAGCAAGAGAGACACAGCCACTAGGGAGAAACTGCAGGGTGGAAACTGATTTCCTCCTAGATCTACTCTGGGGAAAATCTGGAAGCTCAGGACTGCCAGAGACCATGTTCATGTTCCCATTCATGTTCAGACTCCAGCTCTTGAGGGCCTAAAAGCAGCTCAGGCCTTGTTCCATCTTTCTCAGGGAAGATCTGTGCACCCTGGAAGAGAGAGTGGCCAAAAAAATATTAACTTACACCTACCCGAGCAGGAGTTGCTTTTTTTTGTTTTGTTTTTGTTTTTGTTTTTGTTTTCTAAGACGGAGTCTTGCTCTGTTGTCCAGGCTGGAGTGCAATGGTGAAATCTCAGCTCACTGCTACCTTTGCCTTCCAGGTTCAAGAGATTCTCCTGCCTTAGCCTTCCAAGTAGCTGGGATTATAAGCATGAGCCACCACACCCAGCTAATTTTTTTTGTATTTTTAGTAGAGATGGGGTTTCATCATGTTGGCCAGGCTGGTCTCAAACTCCTGACCTCAAGTGATCCACTCGCCTTGGCTTCCCAGAGAGCTGGGATTACAGGCATGAGCCACCTGCGCCTGGCAAGAGCAGAAATTCTTAACCTTTTTTGTGTGTCATGGTCCCCTCTGACTATCTGGTGAAGGATATGGACATTTTCTCAGGCTTCATGTTTTGCTTTAAAGGCATTAAATAAAATATAAGGATTGATTGCAGACTTCTGCTACTGATCAAGATGGAGTAAGAGAGATCAGAGTTACTGTGCCTGAAACAACTGAAAAGCCAAATGAAGTACATGCAACAGTGGTTTTCAAAACATTGACAATCAGGCAACATAGGGTAGTTGATCCCCAAGGGATGACACACTAGGTGACCACTAAGACATTGCCCAGCTTATTGAATGGATACTGTCCCAACTGTGGCACAAAAATGAGGAGCTCATGGTGTCACTGGGTGGGAGAGAGGGGAGGCCAAGGTGGCGGGAGTTTGCAAAATATCAAAGAGGAGAGAATTTCACAGAGAGAACTCTGGAAATCTGGAGAGAGTCTCCCTGGAGTCTTCAGCTGAGTCCTGATTAGCACATGTGCGTGAGGAAACTATGCGAGACCAGGAAAAGAACCAGTAAAAGGAATAGAGAGAATTCATGTAGGGTCAGAAATAGTTCCTGTTCTCATCAATCAGAGTAGAAAACCTCATAATCCACAGGCCCTAAGGTAGAGTACTATGAATAATTTTGTCTCAATAGTTGGGAAAATTTAGCTCAAAACTAACTGCTGCTCTGTTCTCACCCAACAAAGCTTGAAAACAAGACTGGAAAAAAAAATCAAACTGATTCTAAGTAACTTAACCATGCCCTAGAACAAAGCTCAAGAATATTTAGAGTACTTGTGAAAATACAAAAATACCCGGCACTCCAAAAGGTAAAATTCACAACAACTGATGTGTGATAAAAAGTTATCAGGCATGCAAAGAATTAGGGAAAGACAACCCATAGTGAATATAAAAATCGCTCAATCAAAACTGATTCAAAAATGATACAGAGAATAGAATTAGGAAATAGGAACATTGAAAGTCATATTCAAGAAGATAGAGGAACAATTAGGCATATTAAGTAGAAACATCAAAGATTTTAAAAAATCTTAATAAGAATTTTAAAGATGAAAACTATAATGTCTAAGATGAAAAGTACATTAGATCAGATTAACAGCAGATTACAGACTGCAGAGAATGATTAATGAACTTACAAACAGAAACTGAAACACAAAGGAAAAAAGACTTTTAAAAAATATACACAGAATCACTGAGCAATAGAAAAACTTCTAGTCCAATATTTGTGTAACTATTCAAATGATAAAACATTTGAAGAAATAAATAATGGTCAAAAACTTTTCCAATTTGATGAAAAATATGAATTCAGAGATCCAAGAAGCAGCCTGGGAGTAGTGGCTCATGCCTCTAATCCCAGCACTTTGGGAGGCTGAGGCAGGAGGATCATGAGGTCAGGAGTTCAAGACCAGCCTGGACAACATGGTGACACCCCATCTCTACTAAAAATAAAATATTAAAAAAATAGCCAGGTGTGGTGGTGTGTGTCTGTGGTTCCAGCTACTTAGGAGGCTGAGTTGGGAAGATCCCTTGAGCCTGGGAGGCGGTGGTTGCAGTGAGCTGAGATTGTGCCACTGCACTCCAGCCTGGATGATAGAGCGAGACCCTGACTCAGAAAAAAACAAACCAAAAAAAAAAAAAAAAAAAAGTCCAAGAAGCTCAATAAATCCCAAGCACACACACACACAATAAATAAAATTACAGTAAGGCATAGTGTAATAGAATTGCTTAAAACCAGTAATAAAGAGAAAATTTTTCAAGAAGCTGGAACTAAGACACACTATGTACATAGAAACAAAATAAGGATAATAGTAGAATTCTTGTTAGAAACAATGCAAGTCAGAAGACAGTGGGGCAAAACCTTTAAAGAAATGAAAGAAAAAAAAACAACACTGATAAGTTAGAATTTTACAGTCAGAAAAAAGATCTTTCAAAAACAAAAGCAAGCACCCCACCAAAGATGACAAATAAGCATATCAAAAGATGGCCAACATCATACATCACTAGGGAATTGCAGTTTAAAAGGAATAATGAGATACACTATAAATCTATTAGAATGGTTGAAATCCAAAAATACTGAAAACATCATGTGGTGACAAGGATGTGGAATAACGGATGCTCATTCATTGTTGGTACTGAATGGAAGCCACTTTGGAAGGCAGTTTGGCACTTTGGAAAACAATTCTTACAGAACTAAACATAACTTTTTTTTTTTTTTTTGAGACTTAGTCTTGCTCTGTCGCCCAGGCTGGAGTGCAGTGGTGTGATCTCAGCTCACTGCAATGTCTGCCTCCCAGATTCAAGTGATTCTCCTGCCTCAGCCTCCCGAGTAGCTGAGACTACAGGCATGTGCCACCGCACCCAGTTAATTTTTTTTTATTTTTGTATTTTTAGTAGGGACAGGGTTTCACTGTGTGAGCAAGGATGGTCTCAATCTCCTGATCTCATGATCCGCCCACCCTGGCCTCCCAAAGTGCTGAGATTACAGGCATGAGCCACCACGCCAGGCCAAAACCAAACATAACTCTTACCCATGTGATCCAGCAACCATACTCCTTGGTATTCATCCAAAGAAGTTGAAAAATTTGTCCACAAAAAAATCTGTGCACAAATGTTTATGGCAGCTTTGATCATAATTACCAAAACGTGGAAGCAGCCAAGATGTCCTTTAGTAGATGAATAGATAAATAAACTGTGGTACATCCAGACAATGGAATATTATTCAGCACTAAAAAGAAAAGAGCTGCCAAGCCATAAAAAGACATGGAGGAAACTCTTATGTGAATTACTAAGTGAAAGAAGCCAATCTGAAAAAGATATGCACTATATGAATCCAATCATATGATCACCTGGAAAAGGCAAAACTATAAAGACAGTAAAAAGATCAGTGGTTGCCAGATATTGAGGGAGAGGGAAGGATACATCTGCAGAGCACAGAGGATTTTTAAGGCAGTGAAATTATTCTATGTAAAATGATAATGGTGGATACATGCTGGTGTACATTTGTCAAATGGAGAATGAACAAGAGTGGACTCTAATGTGAGCAATGAAATTTGACTGGTAATGACGTGTCAATGTATGTTCATCAATTATGATGAATATGCCACTCTGGTGTAGGATGTTGACAGTGGGAGAGTTGTGCATGTGTTGAAGCAGGAGAACATATAGGAAATATCTGTACCTTCTGCTCAATTTTGATGTGAACCTAAAACTGCTCTAAAGAACAAAGTTGGCCAGGTGCAGTGGCTCACACCTGTAATCCCAGCACTTTGGGAAGCTGAGGCAGACGGATCACCTGAGATCAGGAGCTCGAGACCAGCCTGACCAATATGGAGAAACCCTGTCTCTACTAAAAATACAAAATTAACTGGATGTGGTGGTGCATGCCTGTAATCCCAGCTACTAGGGGGGCTGAGGCAGGAGAATCGCTTGAACCCGGAAGGCAGATGTTGCGGTGAGCCAAGATGGCACCATTGCACACCACCCTTGGGAACAAGAACAAAACTCTGTCTCAAAAATAAATAAAAATAAATAGTCTATTTTTTTAAAACAAAGTGAAATAAACACTTACCAGACATACAAAATTTGAAAGAATTCATCACTGGCAAATTCATAGTACAAGAAATGTTAAGGGAAATTCTTCAGGCAGAAGGAAAATTGTATTGGTTGGAAATCCAGATCTACATGAAGGAATAAAGAGTACCAGAAACATTAATTATGTGGGTAAATATCTGACGTTTTCCTTATTTTGTAAATCTATTCAAACGATATTTGAAGCCAGGCTCAGTGGCTCATGCCTGTAATCCCAGCACTTTGGAAGGCCAAGGTGGGTGGATCACCTGAGGTCAGGAGTTCAAGATCAACCTGGCCAACATCGTGAAACCCTGTCTCTATTAAAAATATAAATAATTAGCCCGAGGTGGTGGTGTGCACCTGTAATCCCAGCTACTCGGGAGGCTGAGGCATGAGAATTGCTTGAACTCAGGAGGTGGAGGTTATGGTGAGCCAAAATTGTGCCATCGCACTCCAGCCTGGGCGACAGAGCGAGACTCCATCTCAAAAAAAAGTTTTAAAAGAAAGATATTTGACTGTTTAAAGCAAAATTATTAACAATGTATTGTAGGGTTTATAAGATATGTGGTAGTAAAATATGTGGCCATAATGACGCAAAGACTGGATGAGCATAAATGGAAGTATATTATTGTAAGTTTCTCATATTGTATGTAAAAAGGTATAATATCATTTAAAGGTAGACAGTGATGAGTTAAAGATGTATACCATTAACCCTAAAGCAATCATCAAAATAAGAAAACTCAGAGTTATAGCGATAAGCCAACAAAGATGATAAAATGGCATCATAAAAATGTTCAGTTCATTCAAAAGAAGGTAAAAGAGAGGGGAGAAAACCCAAAGAACAGAAATAACAAATAAAAAATAAATGGCAAGGTGATCAATTTAAACCCAGCCATAGCAATTCTCACATAAATGTAAATGGTCTAAACACTTCAATTGGCCAAGTGCAGTGGCTCACACCTGTAATCCCAGCACTTTGGGAAGCTGAGGCAGGTGAATCACCTGAGGTCAGGAGTTCAAGACCAGCCTGGCTAACATGGCTAAACCCCATTTCTACTAAAAATGCAAAAAATTAGCTGAGCATGATGGCTCATGCTTGTAATCCCAGGTACTCAGGAGGCTAAGGCAGGAGAATTGCTTGAGCCCGGGAGATGGAGGTTACAGTGAGCCAAGATTATGCCATTACACTCCAGCTTGAGCAACAAGAGTGAAACTCTATCTCAAAAAAAAAAAAAAAAACTCAATTAAAAGGGAGATTGTCAGATTAAATTTTAAAAGCAAGCCATATATTTGATGCTTACAACATATAACTTTTTATTTTTATTTTTTATGTTTTTTGAGACAGAGTCTCACTCTGTTGCCCAGGCTAGAGTGCAGTAGTGCAATCACACCTGGCTATTTTTTTTTAATTTTTAGTAAAGACAAGGTTTCACCACGTTGGCCAGGCTGGTCTCGAACTCCTGACCGCAGATGATCTGCCCACCTCAGCCTCCCAAAGTGCCGGGATTACAGGTTGTGAACCACAGCACCCAGCCTCAACATATAACTATAAGCGTAAGACATAAAGAAGTATGGGGATTTCTGTACTCTCTTTTCCATTTTCCTGTACATCTAAAGCTTCTCTAAAAACTAAAATTTTCCCACACTTTAGGAGGCCAAGTCAGGAGGACTTCTTGAGCCTAGGAGTTTGAGACCAGTTTGGGCAATATAGGGAGACCCTCTCTCTACTAAAAAAGAAAAAGGAAAGAAAGGAAAAAGAGAAAGGAAGGAAGGAAGGGAAGGAATAAGATTTACATGAACACTTCACCAACGAAGATACATAAGTTGTAAATAAGCACATGAAAAGAAGCTCAAAGTCATTAGTCACTAAGGAAATTTGGACTAAAACCAGGGTGGGTTGCCACCTAACACTTATTAGAACATGTACCATTAAAGAGACTGACCACACCAAGTGTTGATAAAGATGTAGAACAACCAGATGTCTTATACGTTATGATGGAAATGTCAATGCTACATCACTTTGGAAAAAATGTTGTCAGTTGCATAATAAGTTAAATATACAGCCACTGTTTGACCCAACCATCCCACAGTAGGTAATTACCCAGGAGAAATGGAAGTGTATGTCCATACAAAGACTTATATGTTCATGTTCAATGTAATTTCATTAATAATAGCCAGGAGTTTGGCAGCAATGTAAATGTTCATCAATAGGTGAATGAATAAGCAAAGTAATGTTTATTCACACAACGTAATACTCCTCAAAAAAAAAAAAAAAAAAAGCTGTCCAACATGGTGAAACCCTGTCTGTACTAAAAATATACACACACAAAATTCGCCAGGTGTAGTGGCAGGCACCTGTAATCCCAGCTACTTGGGAGGCTGAGGCAGGAGAATTGTTTGAACGCGGTAGGCAGAGGTTGCAGTGAGCTGAGATCTGAGATTGCACCACTGCACTGCATCCTGGGCAAAAGAGCAAGGCTCCATCTCAAAAAAAAAAAAAAAAGGATGTTGGGCATAGTGGCTCACACCTGTAATCCTAACACTTTGGGAGACCGAGGCTGGAGGATTGCTTGAAGCCAGGAGTTTAAGACAAGCCTGGGCAACAAAGTAAGATGCTGTTCCTACAAAAAATGAAACAAAAGTAGGCCGGGCACAGTGGCTCATGCCTGTAATTCCAGCACTTTGGGAGGCCAAGGCGGGTGGAGTTTGAGACCACCAGCCTGCCCAACATGGTGAAACCCTGTCTCTACTAAAAATAAAAATAATTAGCCAGGCACGGTGGCGGCCACCTGTAATCCCAGCTACTTGGGAGGCTGAGGCAAGAGAATCGCTTGTACCTGGGAGGCAGAGGTTGCGGTTAGCTGAGATCTTGCCACTGCACTCCAGCCTGGGCAACAAGAGTGAAATTCCATCTCAAAAAAAGAAAAGTAGATGGGCTGCATATTACCAGCCTGTAGTTCCATCTACTTGGGAGGCTGAGGTGGGAGGACTGCTTGAATCCAGGAGTTTGAGGCTGCAGTGGGCGATGATTGCACCACCGTACTCCAGGCTGGGTGGCAGGAGCAAGACCTTGTCTCAAAACAAATTGTTTTTTTTTTTTTTAAAGGGAATAGACTATTAATACACAGAGAAATGTAGATGAATATCAAAATAATTAGGCTGAATGAAAGAGGTCAAATTTTTAAAAAAGTACATACTACATAATTCTATTTATGTAAAGTTCCAGAAAATGCAAACTAGTCTATAGCAACAGAAAATCGCTTGGTGGTTTCCTGGGCAATTTGGGGGTCTGAGGAGGAGTGGAGGGAGGATTATCGAAGCAGTACAGAGGAAATTTATGAGAGTTATGAGTATGTTCACCATTTTGACTGTGGTAATGATTTCTTGGGTGTACACTTATGTCAAAACTTACCAAATTCTACATTTTTATGTTGGTTAGTTCATGTATTGGTCAGCTTGGGCTGCTCTAAGAAAATACCATGGACTGGGCATCTTAAATATCAGGTATTTTTTTTTTTTTTTAAGATGGAGTCTTGCTCTGTTGCCCAGGCTGGAGTGCAGTGGCATGATCTTGGCTCACTGCAACCTCTGCTTCCTGGGTTCAAGCGATTCTCCTGCCTCAGCCTCCTGAGTAGCTAGGCACCCAGCACCATGCCAGCTATTTTTTGTATTTTTAGTAGAGATGGGATTTCACCACATTGGTCAAGCTGGTCTTGAACTCCTGACCTCATGATTCACCTGCCTCCCAAAGTGCTAGGATTACAGGTGTGAGCCACCGAGCCGTCCCACACCCGTAATTTATTTTCTCACAATTCTATAGCCTGGAAGTCCAAGATCAAGGTGCTACCAGGGTTGATGTGTGGTGAGATCTCTCTTTGGCTTGTGGACAGCTGCCTTCTCACTCTGTCCCCATGTGGCCTGCCCTGTGTGCACACTCATGGCATCTCTTCCTCTTTGTATAAGGACATTAGTACCATTCAATTAGGACCCACTGTTTTTTGTTTTGTTTTGTTTTTGAGACAGAGTCTCGCTTTGTCGCCCAGGCTGGAGTGCAGTGGTACGATCCTGGCTCACTGCAGCCTCCACCTCCCAGGTTCAAGTGATTCTCGTGCCTCAGCCTCCTGAGTAGCTAGGAGTACAAGTACGTGCCACCATTCCTAGCTAATTTTTGTATTTTTAGTGTAGATGGGGTTTCACCATGTTAGTCAGGCTGGTCTTGACTCCTGGCTTCAAGTGATATGCCTACCTCAGCCTCCCAAAGTGCTGGGATCACAGGCATGAGCCATCGTGCCCAACCAGGGCTCACTCTTAGGACTTTATTCTGCCTTCATTACCTCCTTGCAGGTTCTATTTTCAAACGCAGTTGCATTGGAGGTTAGGTTTCTACCTATGAATTTCAGGGAGACACAATTCAGTCCATAATAACTTTAAATCTCTAGTAATTAATTATGTCAGTTATCCCTTAATAAAAAAGTTTAAAAAGGCAGGGCACAGTGGCTCATACCTGTAATCCCAGCACTTTGGGAGGCCAAGAGGGGCAGATCACTTAAAGCCAGGAGTTCAAGACCAGCCTGACTAACATGGTGAAAACCTGTCTGTACTAACAATACAAAAATTAGTCAGGTGTGGTAGTGCACAACTGTAGTCCCAGTTACTTGGGAGACAGAGGGAGGAGAAACACTTGAATCCCAAGAGGCGGAGGTTACAGTGAGCTGAGATAATGCCACTTCATTCCAGCCTGGGCAATAGAGCAAGACTTTCTCAAAAAAAAAAAAA
>PVKP010010641.1:0-64079 GCA_004027715.1 Plecturocebus donacophilus
ATCAAGAGAATCAAAAGGCAAGGCACTCACTGCCAGAAAATATTCAGAAAATATCTATCTGACAAAGGATTGGAATCCAGGATACATAAAGAACTCCCACAACTCAGTAACAAACAAACAACCTAATTAAAAGTAAACAAGATTTTGAAAAGATATTTCAGAAAGGAAAATATACAAATGACTAATAAAAAATTAAAAAGTATTCAACATATTAGTCATCAAGGAAATGCAAATTAAAACCACAATGACACCATCACACAATCACTAAAATGGATAAAAGGACTGACCACATCAAACATTGATGATGATGTGGAGTAACCAGAATTCACATACTGATGGTCAGAGGGTAAAATGATACAATCACTTTGGGGACAGTCTGTAGTTTTTCTAAAACTAAACCTACCTACCTTATTATGATTGAGCAATTCCACTCGTATATATTTACCCAAGAAAAATGAAAACAGAGATGTCCACAAAGACTTGTAGAAGGTTTATAGTGGCTTTGTTCGTAACAGTCAAAAAGTGTTAACAGCTCAAGTGTCCATCAAAGGGAGAATGGCTTAAACTAGTTGTGGTATAATAATACAATGAAATAAAACTCAAGCAATAAAAAAAGAGTAAGTTATTGATATATATAACACAGATGAGTTTCAAAAATATCATGCTAAGAAAAATCCTTACACCAAAGAGCACAGTATATGATTCCATTTACATTAAATTCTAGAACAGGCAAAAGTAATGTGTCTTTGGGTCAGGGGGAATTAGAATAATGGTTACTTGGTGGCACGGAGAGGCAGAGATTACTGGGAAGTGGTGATGGTGATGTTCTGTATCTTGATAGGGATTTAGGTTTCATAGGCATATGCATCTGTTAAAATTCATCAAACGATCCACCTAAGATCTGTGTGCTTTAGTACATAAATTTTGCCTCAAAACAGCAAAAAATCATAAACAAATATTGAATTTTAGTTAATTATTTAAGCTGCTGAAGTATACTGATATCTGAAACTTAGAAATGCATTTAAAAAAAAAAAAACTGCCCTGGATGGATTCATGAGTGGAGAGAGGGGTAGGTAGGTAAATATGTATGTGATAAAATTAATTTGGTAAAATGTTAATGGCAAAATCTAGCTGTTGAGTATGAGTGTTATGTAATTTCATCACTTCTTCTATATGTTTGAATATTTTCATTATAGGCTGAGAGCAGGAAGAAGAAGTACCCAAGAACTTGCAGAAGCAGTTTTTTTTCTATATTCTGCAGTCTTAAGCAAAACTGATATGACAAAATGTAATAGCTTTTTCTAATAAAGGTGCATTGATTTATCAGAATTTTTGTTTAAAAAAACCCTTCCTTACTCTTTTATTTCAAGAAAGTCTATACAATGAAATAATCTTTCTAAAGGGTAGAGATGACAGGCTACCAAGCCACACACAGACTCAACAAATTAATGTCTTTTTTTGGTAAACATGTCATGACAAATTTTTAACCTAAATTTCATGTTCTATGGATAATTAAGAAAGTTGTTTCTTTACTCACCAGGTCACTAGCTTGATCTATTGTTAAAACATTGTTGTTTACTCTATTACCAACTTCAATATGTACATCAGCTAATGATGATATAAGCTGTTTACATTCATTCTGCATTCGTGTGAATGGAACGGCAATTTCATCATAATATAAATGTTCTGAAAGGATATCAAGTAAACGGGGCTGCACAGCTAAAGTAACAGCTTTACATTCCTAAAATACAACAGACAACAAATAGAGCAAGTATATAAACATTAACTTTACACATACAGAAATCTTCATCTGCAGACTACCAAGTGCTAAATTCTCATTTATATTGAATCTATGTTCTGTTACTTTTCCAAACAATATAGTTAGTTGCACAGAAAAAAAGGTATTATACCCAAATTATTCTAAAATTTTAACATGAATGATCACAGAACATGCACATGGAACAATTACAATTTCATTTTCTACTTAATAACTCTTCTTTAACTCCGAATTTATTCAAAGTTTACATGTATGTATATCAGATTTTAAAGTATATTACTGTAAAAAACAGAAGAAAAACATCTAGCATGCACTACTTAAAAATGCTATTTAAAAACTCATTATTGGATAACAGTTCAGCCCTAAGCTTCACATGCCATACTCTAAAAGTCGATATAAAATTTAAAAGCTACTTACCTGCCCCCAAATTTAACTAACCCTTCCCACTTTCTCTGGTTGTTGCCTGCCCCAAACCGAGGGGAAATGGCCTCAGTGGTGAGCCATGAGGGGTTCTGTGGGATCTGGGTGATCAGCCTGGGCTTCACAGAGTAAGTCCATGAAGCTCTGTGAGTGTCCAGAAACCGAACTGTCAACACTTGTTGCTGAGTCTGAGAGGCACAAAAACATAGCATCACTGCCTCTCCAGCACACCAACTCCTGCCTAAAAACAGATGAGCTTTGCTTCTTTCCAGAGGCAAAGCAGGGTGTCAGATGCAATGGAGCCTGGCTCAGTTACTTTTAGATACAGCTTTGACAAACTGCTAAAAGGCAGTAAAAGTAACTCTCACAGCAAGTGCAGACAGTTAAATTTCCAGAATTCCAGTCAATGGAATATACAAAGCCAGTAGAAAGTTTCTTCGATTTACAGAATCATGTCTTATACAAAAATCATACATCTCCCTAGAAGTTAAAGGTTAAAGAGGTGGAAGGGAATGGTTTATCTGGAAACACGAAGATTTTGGTTTAAATACAGAGATGCTATACTTTCTGTGACCAAAAATTCTGCCTTTGCTACTACCCACACAAATGGATCTCTTAATATGCAAAGCCTCATCTTTTGTAGTTTTCAGTGATACCTGAGATAGAGGAATGGATGACCAATAGTTTCTGGACTATTTTCACATATACATGATTTTTATTAGGGACATTTCTTCAAAGACTATACAGTCAAGAGAAATATTAAGTATGAGCGTAACTAGTAGTCTGAGGTATGAGCAGGGGTTCTAAGACAAAGTCCAGAATTAAAATTAAGTGGAGAGAAATAACGTTCAATGTAATTGGGTACCTTTTCTGTAACTTGGATTTTTATACATCAAAAATTTTCACTTTTCTATTGTAAATTATAATGTAAATACTAATCCTAACAGCTAATGGAAATTGGTTTACTTAATTTGTCTTTATTACTTCTGGAGCAAAATCTTACCTTTTGTAAAGCAGCCCATTCACAGATTACCAAAGCTACACTAATCCTCTGTAAAGCAGATTTGGAGTTCAAATGGAAGAGTAGTAACTGGCCCAGGGATTCAGCTGGTTTAATTTCTTGAGTTACTACATTTACACCTGGATCACAAATACAGCAACAAAGTGCTCCTAACAACCTAAGAGGGAGAAAAAGGAAGTTACTATAGAAATTACTTGAAGTTTCCCCATACTTTGGGAAATTACTTCAATTTCCTATAATTACTTGAAGTAAAATATGGCTTTTTGAAGCCATAACTTTTCCCACAGAAGATATAACGACTACCTTGTCTTCATAAGAAGATATAAATCCCATTTTAAAGCTTCAAAATAATTCCAAAAATTTACTTACTCTAATTTTTCCTTAGGCTATAATTAGTGTGGTGAAGGAAGGAAGAATTGATAGAGACATGAGAGGACTCTTCTGTTGGTTAAATAACCTTTGAAGGCCAGATTTGTACATTTTTAACTACCTGACAATGTACACTCACTTGGCTGCCATCATTCTGGCCCGCATAACCACAAAATCCCTGGTGGCCGGGTCTTCCATGATGGTGTCAGCACCTGCAATATACTCCTGAAGTACTTCTTTACTCTGGCTTTGGCCTTGGCGTACCTTACCACCTGTTTTTTCCTACAGAGGGAGCCAAAATAATAATAATAATAATTAATCATTAAAACAGAATAGGCAACAACAAATACGATCTTTTAAAAATAATCCCAGTAAAATACAGTTATTTTCACAAAATTTTAATGGATAAACATTATTATTCATTTCGGCAGGGTCCTAATAAAATAAGTTTCTCCTTATGTTAAATTAATTAAATTACACATAATAAGGCAATACAGATTTTTAAATATGGTTACTGTATTAATACTTAGATGCTGAATACACAAATACATTATATCCCTCTACACTTACCTTGGCTCTAGCTTTTACTTCTAGCAACATATTTAAATCGATAGGTAAATGAGAAGGCTGCATCATTAAGCAAAGCCAAGCACCCATCCATGGACAAGCAGCTGCTACCACATACTGAACTGAAGCCTTACTTAACAGTTCCATCCAAACCTGCAGAGTAAAAGGGGGACACGAAAGTGAATTTTTTCTAATAAATGATTAACACTTACCTTTAGGAATACTGAGTTTTTTTAGAAAGTAGGAAATAGCACAGAGATTAATTTAGAAATTCAATATAGAAGCTTATTTTGAAATATAATACTGTTTTCTAATAGGTTTGTATACTAAAATAACCAAAAGGAAAGTTGTTTTTAAAAAGAGAACACAATTCTCTTTTTTAAACAAAACATGCCCATAAAAGTAATATAAAATTGTCAAAATCTCAGTAAGTCACTGAAATAAATCCTTTGCATATACCATAAGAATCAATATTAATGCAGTCTTATATTCAACACACTTAAACATAGCTCCTAATACTCTCTACTATCCTAGGATAAATTTAAAACAGTGTAAGTCTTGATTCATGGTCTTTCTTTATAAGGATAAGGTAGGTTTCTTGATGTCTAACATTTAATAGACAAGGACTAGCCATGGAAAGATCACCACTGTTAATCCAGGGCTGTTAACAATGAGTCACTTTAGAGGCCAACAATTCTGAACCAAAAAAAAAAAAAATCTTACACTGGAACCGAATTAGGAAAAAAGGGGGGCCTAACAATTCAAGAGTAATTTAACAGATTTTAAAGGTAAAAAAGTGCCATTTCCCCCCATAAATGCTATTAAATATATCAAATGGCTCCTCCTCTCATGATTCTAACACATATGATCACTCTAAGTACGGAAAAAAAGTACAAGTTTCAGCAATAATTAGACTCTATATTACCACTAGATCCCAAAAGGTACTTTGCAGGATCTATAAGCATACTGATAAACAGCAAGAAGAGGGCTGGAGAAATGCAATCTTTCCCTCATTTAATTTTCTGTATTGAGGCTATCAGAAAGTGCATAAAACACCTGCCTAGTAGGTTACATAATAAAAGGAAAACGCATGGCCAATCAAAACTATTACATGCTGTAAAAAGCCTACTTCCCTATCTCATCTTGCAGATCGCCAGACTTTTCAAATCTCCAAGAGATATGAATAACCAACAGAAGAGCGATCATGAAAATTTAAAAAAATCTACAAATGTTACTAGAAAAGGAATACAAATACATTCGCTGTGTACCTTGTGAATAAGGTCCAAAATTTCCTGGCTGCTTTCCAAAACACAAAACTGAAAAATGTGTCGGAGCATATCAGGCAGTATAGGTATAAGCCAAGATGAAGAGTTCTGAAAACAAAAACACAATTGAAAACTGTAGCATATAATTCTTGGATGTTAGCTTACATGAAGAATTGTATGTCAAATAACAGAAGTACCACCATGAAAAGATTGCATGGTTTCATTAAAAAGGCTCAACAGGTGATAAATTTTGACAAGATTTTGAGGCAACAAACACCATATTTATTTTACCAAGGGTCTGAAGAAATAATAGCATATAATCACTGGGGAGCTGGAAAAAGTCTGATTATCATTAACAACATAATTTGCCTCAAAGTTGAAATCATCCTCCATATGGAACCAATCTCTAACCAGCAACATCTCTCTGGTTATATCTACACTACTGCTTTGTCAAGAAAATCTGGAAGATGATTAGGTTACTGTTGTTGTGCTAGATGATTAGAGTTTAAGTTCTATATGCTCACCAATAATTGAAATAATAAATTATATAACACCTAACCTAGAAATTTCTACTTGGGGTTCACTACAAAATTAAGGTAAAGGTTCTTAATCTATTTTGGGTCAGGGACCCTTTAAAACCCTGATGAAAACTATGTTCTTAGAAAAACATATAATTACAAACAAGTATAAAATTTTGGTTCCAATTTCAGGGGGTTCAGGGATCTCCTAAAGCCTGGGTTAAGAACTTCAATTTCAGGAATTTCCCAACAATTCAAAAGCCCACCCAAATCAAGAAACCAAATAGTGCTTAACCAAATATTTATCGGGTGTCCAGAATTCCCAGAAAAAGAAATCCTATGCTGTCTATTACTATTCAAATAACCACAAGCTCACTGGATAGAATGTCCATCAGAGAAATTCTACTTACTGGCTCATAGTACCTATCAGCCCCTGCCCTCTACTCTACATGACTTTTTTTTAAAGCACTAAATCGAGTGTTTGAAAGAGACTAAAAAGAAATTTGAAAATTTTAACTGAAATTCCAGAAATCTACAAGTTCTAGGGATAAAACATGGTTAAATTAGAAAGCTACCTATAATTTGTAGCCAACGGAAAACTAATGACAAAGGTAGGACCAGGGTTTTACGTTCTCAACATGGTTTGAAACAAGTTTTAAAAAGGCCACACGATTCCTCAAAGAGCTAAAAACAGAACTACCATTTGACCTAGCAGTCCCACTACTGGGTATATCCCTAAAGGAATATCATTCTATCATAAAGACACATGCACGAGTATGCTCATTGCAACACTGTTCACAATAGCAAAGATATGAAATCCACCTATATGCCTATCAATGGTAGTCTGGATAAAGAAAATGTGGCATGCATACACTGTGGAATACTATGCAGCCTTAAAAAAGAACAGCATCATGTTCTCTGCAGGAACATGGATGAAGCAGGAGGATATTATCCTTAGCAAATTAACATAGGAACACAAAAGTGCATGTTCTCACTTATAAGTGGGAGTTAAATGATAACATATAGACAACAAAGAACAAAAGACACTGGGGCCTACTTGAGGATGGGAAGGAGATAAAGGATCAGAAAAAATAATTATTGGGTTTTTTTTTTTTTTTTTTTAATGAGGCTGAGTCTTGCTCTGTCACCTAGGCTGGAGTGCAATGGCACGATCTTGGCTCACTGCAACCTCCGCTTCCCAAGTTCAAGTGATTCTCCTGCCTCAGCCTCCCGAGTAGCTGGGATTACAGGCATACACCACCACACCCGGCTAGTTTTGTATTTTCAGTAGAGACAACATTTCTCCATGTTGCTCAGGCTGGCCTTGAACTCCCGATCTCAGATGATCCGCTTGCCTCAGCCTCCCAAAGTGCTGGGATTGCAGGCGTGAGCCACCATGCCCAGCTAACTATTGGGTATTAAGCTTAGTACCTAGGTGATGAAATAAGCTGTACCACAAACCCCTGTGACATGAGTTTACCTATGTAACAAACCGATACTTGTATCCCTGAACCAAAAATGAAAGTTTAAAAAAAAAACAAAAACAAACAAAAAACAAACAGGCCACAGATCATCAACTGGAGGAGCATTCTCACTACTTCATTATGTCTTAACTCCACTTTTTATTGAAAGAGAAAGGGAAGCTGGGAAGAAAAAAGTTATTTTCTCATTGGAAGGAATTAGGGATGATCTTAACAGGATTAGGAAAGCTATAATAACAATAAGCAAATAATTTAGTGTTACTCTTCCATAATGTCTCTTAATTTCTGATTCTCCCCACAACATATTTACCAACTCTCTTCCCCAACCCTCAACCCCAGCACTGTCAATCCAAGCAGTGTAGATCCCCGAAAGTTACATTTATAGAGGAAGATTTTCCCCCTATATTTATGGCCAATAAATGTGATATAAACTGTAGTTGTCTTTTCAGGCTACAAACATTGTTACTCTACTAAATTAATAATTATTAAAAATAGCTGGAGAAGGAAAAGATACACAGGTAGAACACAGAATTTTTAGGGCAGTTCAACTATTCTGTGTGATACTCTAACTGGATACATGATATCATGTTTGTCAAGCCAATAGAAGGTATACTACCGAGGGTGAAAACTAATGTAAATTATGGACTTCGGTTGAGAATAATGTGTCAATGTAGGTTCACTGATTGTAAAAATGTACTAGTCTGGTATGGGATACTGATGGTGGGGAGGCAGTGTTGAGGATGGGGGATGGAGTTTATGGAAACTGTACCCTTCAATTTTGCTGTGAACCTAAACTGCTCTGAAAAATAAAGTCTGGGCAAATAAGCATATGAAATGATGGCACACATCATATGTTGCCAGGAAAATCAAATTAAAACAACAATGAGCTAGGACTCTATACCTGTTAGCATGGACAAAATCCAGAACACTGACAACATCAAATGCTGGGCAGGATATGGAGAAAGAGGAACTCCCACTCATTGCTGGTAGAAATGCAAAATGGGACAGCTACTTTGGAAGACATTTTGGAAGTTTCTCACAAAAATAAAAAATACTCTTACCATCCAACAATTATGCTTCTTGGTATTACTCAAAGGAGGCCAAAAAGTCCACACAAAAACCTGCACAAGTTTATAGCAGCTTTATTCATAACTGCCAAAACTTGGAAACAAGCAAGATGTCCTTCAGTAGGTCAATGGATAAACAAACTGGTATAACCAGACAATGGAGTATTATTCTCTAAAAAGAAATAAACTATCAAGTCATGAAAAGACACAGATAAATCTTAGTGAAAGAAGCCAACCTCAAAAGGCTCCATATTGTATGATTCCAACTATATGACATTTTGGAAAAGGCAAAACTATGGAGATGGTATTTCCTCCTCTGATCTGCCTTTCTGAGACTCAGAATAAAGAGAGTTGATGGCAAACAGAAAAAAAGATTAATGGACATTTCACTGTACCTGAAAATCAAGGTAAAACTTCGAACCATCTATACCCCCTTTCCACGTTGCCCTCCAGCAAATCAATTTCCTGTCGCTTACTAATTTAGTGCCACTCTCTCCTGCCGCCAGAGGTACACATACTATTCCCTCCTCTGACTCTTACTCTTCTTTTCACCTGACTAAATTCCACTTATCCTTCAGATTTCAGCTTAAACTTCACTTCTCACAAGATGCCTTCCCTGTCCATCATCCATCTCACTCAGGATCCAATAGTGTCTTCTACCTCCCATATCAGTTAGTTCCTTCATTAGGTTATTCTTGTTTAGTTCTTTGTCTTCTCCTGTCTAGTTTCCTATTTTAAGCACTACAGGAGGGCAACGACCATGTCTCTTAATACTATCTAGAAAATTGTTCAAGTACATAGCAGGCACTTAAATAGTTGTTGAAATCCATCTTGGCCACTGGAAATAATCCGAAGTTATATCACAAGGAATAGTTGCCAACATGCAAAATTCCCAAAAATTGTGATATTGTAATATAATAAATTTTTTTTTTCAGCATTTTGTCCAGGGTCTTAAAAAGAAATACATATTTGATCTTGGTCCCCAGCTCCTGGCAAAGAGCTCCTAAAACCCAAAGAATTTCCTGATAGGGGTTATTCATAATAACCAAAATCTAGTTTGTGCTAATGAAGGGACTCTTGGTAGGCCCCAAGACAGCTTCAGAATGAGGGCTGGTTGCCAGAGGAACTATGTGATTTGAAGGCGAGAACTTTAGTCCTGCCTCCTCCTCCCCACCTCCAGAGCTGGAGGGGTTGGAGATTAAGCTAATCACCTCACCAATGGCTAATAATTTAATCAACTGTGACTACATAACAGAGTCTCCATAAAAACTCTAAATTTGTGGGTTTATGGGTTGTCGAGTGCACAAAGGTGCTGAGGGTGGCGTGCCTAAAGAAGACCTAGAAGCTCCAAGCACCTCATCCCCGTACCTTGCCTTGTGCATCTCCTTCTATCTGGCTATTCCTAAACTGTATCCTTTATAATAAACTGGCAACTGTAATTACCAGTTTAACAGCTTGAGTTTTGTGAGGCATTCTAGCCAGTTATCAAACCTGAGGAGAGGGTCAGAGGAACCCAATTTACAGATGATAAGTCAGAAGTTGAAAGGCCCAAGACTTGCAATTGTTATCTGTTGTGTGGCTGGGCCCTCTAACTTGTGGGAGCTGACACTAACTCCAGATAGACTGTCAGAATTGAATTGAATTGTATGATACCCAGTTGGCATCCAGGGAATTGGAGAATTGGCTGGTGTGAGGAAAAAAACCCACACATTTGGTGTCAGAAAATGTTGTATTGAAAAAATAGCTCAGCAATAGATCCCTAACTGACAGACGTGGCGTCTTAGGTGGGATAAGATCTTGTCATACCCTTTTGTTATGCTCCCTCTTTTATCTTCCCCCAAAATGGGTACACTCAGAAAAAAGGAGCAATCTGATCATTACCACAAACACCTGATTCTTGCCTGCAGATCAATTCATTTCTACCAGCATATCAAATGTTCTTGGACTGCAGGGAAAAAGATCAGGAGAGAACCTAATACTCAGTGATGAATCACACTGACTTCTTTTACTAATTTGGTCTGAAATCCTATTTTGATCCACAGTCAAAGGAAAAGAAAATTTTCATATTCAGACAGTTTATAATGCCTAGTTTTATTCATTTGTCCAACCTTTATTGAAGGTCAGCTAAATATTTCAACTTTGCTCTCTCTCCTTTTCATATTTTTATAAAATTTGGCAATACCCAATTATGCTAACATTCTCTAAGGCCAAAATCTTAGTTCAGTCTATTCTTTTGGTCTTTGTTTCCTACTTATTTGTGTATGTTAAATTTTCTAATATTCTAAATTATGCTTCAGATTTCAACTCAATCTGAATATTCCATGTATATCTTCATGGAATAACTAAGCTTGCCCTTCAAACAAAAGTTAATATATTGGTAATCGAAATTTTGGAATGACCCACAAAGTGACTGAGATGCAATGGAATGGAAAAGTTGACCCAGTCAGTAAACAAGGCAAAACAGGAGACTCATGTCTAGGAGTTCGTCTGGCAACAACAGTTACTAGTTATCCACACTAGTTAATCTGGATATTTTGGTAGTTCACTGATAGACATATACATTAATAGGTATACTCTAGCATGTACAAACATACTGGCTAAGAGACAATATAGAAAGGACAAACAAATGGTAAATGCCTTCACTTTGATTACCCAGGTGCTAGTTTAGCAAAAAAAGTCACACCTTGATTATAAATCAGTATGAAATAAAACTAGTTTGGTGTTTTGTTTTGTTTTTTTGAGACAGAGTCTCACTCTGTCACGGAGGCTGGAGCTAAGAACCTGCTAAGAATGGGTGATTAATGCCACAGCCACAGTCTGTGGTGGTGAGGATAATAAACAGCAAGGATCAGGGCGGTGACAAAGTACAAAATCTAGAAGCATCAATATTAAGTTTCACTGACTGCATCCCTTTCAGTAAAGAGATACGCTGTAGATAAAGGCTAGACACAGTGAAATTTCATGAATGATGCCATTAAAAAGTTACAAAAAAGAAGCTAAAGACATAGATAAGCAACACAAAAGGATACAACACAATAAATATTAAGACTCCTACAAAAAAGGACCACAAACATGTCAGAATAACTGAAAGAAAAATATGGAAGCAGAATGTATTTAAAAGTCTAAAAGGAGTAGACTAGAAAAGCACTTTTGTTCAAAGTGCTTTTGTTCACTTCTGTACAATTGTCTAATTTGAAATTGACATATTCAATAAAATGAGATGTCTGTAAAAGTACACATCAAAGATACTAGATATGAATCAAAGAAAAGTGAGGAAGTAATAGTATTTTTTAACCACATTATCTAATCTTCCTGACCTTTCAGCTTAGTTTATCTTTAATGCTGTTGTCTGACACCTCTCACATACTGGTCTTCTGTTATTTAACTCTCTGCAGAGGTTATTAAACTTACCATGTAATAGTCTTACAACAACCACACTGTAAACTTTTCCAAGGTAAGAAACATGTAGGATGATATGGTTTGGCTCTGTGTCCCCACCCAAATCTCATCTTGTAGCTCCCATAATTCCAACATGTTGTTGGAGAGACCCAGTGCGAGAAAACTGAATCATGGAGTGGGTCTTTCCTGTGCTGCTCTCGTGATAATAAATAATTCTTACAAGATCTGACAATTTTCAGAACAGGAGTTTCCCGCCACAAACTCTCTCTTTGCCTGCTGCCATCCACATAAGATGTGATTTGCTCCTCCTTGCCTTCCATCATGATTGTGAGGCTTCCCCAACCATGTGGGACTATAAGTCCAATTAAATCTCTTTTTTTTGTGAATTGCCCAGTCTTGGGTATATGTCTTTATCAGCAGTGTGAAAACAGACTAATATATAGAATTTCTTTTTATTTCCCAGAAACCCGGTACAGAAATCACACTAATTTACTTAAAAAACATTGAGGTGCTTAAGAGGTGGCTGACACGCCACAAACTACACACAAAGACAATGGCCTTCTGTTATAGGAAATGATAAAGCGTCATCATTAAATTATAAAGAAATGAAGGATAGTACCAAAACCTTCATTTATGAGCCAGCAAAGGCAAAATCAAAAGGCCAAAAAAAAAAAAAAATCCCTGCACATGAAAATCAACATCAAAGAACACAGAGATGTTTTCACAATCAGGAAATTTTAATAGCCAGTATCCATAAACATCGAGGGACTAAAAATTGGAAGAGAATTTTTTTTTTTTTTGAGACAAGGTCTCACTCTAATGTCCAGGCTGGAGTGCAGTGGTGCAATCTCGGCTCGCTACAGCCTCTGCCTCTTAGGTTCAAGCGATTCTCAAGCCTCAGCCTCCCAGGTAGCTGAGGTTACAAGCACACAACACCATGCCCAGCTAATTTTGGTATTTTTGGTAGAGACAAGGTTTCACCATGTTGCCCAGGCTGGTCTCGAACTTCTGGCCTCAAGTGATATGCCTGCCTCAGCCTTCCAAAGTGCTGGGATCACAGGCCTGAGCCAATGCGCCAGGCCAGCCAGGGTTTTATAACAATCTTGGAATCTTATTTATAGTAAAAATTTTAGAACAAAGGAGGAGGAATCACACCACAAGACTAACAAAAGTCAGAAGTCACAATTGACAGCTTAGAGGAGATAAAAATTAGGCAAAAGCAGCTGAAAAAGAACAGTTCAATTACTGCACAAGCAGTGACTCATGTATCTCAATATTCCCACAGTATGCTATAATAAACACAGTATAGAAACTGATAACCAACAAATAATATTGGTGACTGATTCACCAAAAAATGTTAGCTTATGTTTAATATACTCTAAAAGGATGATCTACTGTGGCAATCATTTTAATAGCTAACTTTTTTTTCTGGCAAAAAAAAAGTATATTTCAATTATTTGAAAATTTCATTTATACAGAATACCTTATTTTCCAGTAATATAAAGTTGATATTACTGAATAAAGTTACAAGTTAAATATAGTCTGCAGGTGGCAGACTATAAGGAATAAAAGGGCTTTAAAAAAACAATGGGAAACTGGTATCTAAAATATACAAAGAACTCTTAAAACTCAACAATAAGAAAACAATCCAATTTAAAAATAGGCAAAAGACTAGCTTGGGCAACACAGCAAGACCTCATCTCTATAAAAAAATATAAAAAATTAATTAGCCAAAAATGGTGGTGCATGCCTGTAAGTCCCAGCTACTCAGGAGGCTGAAATAGAAAGATCACTTGAGCCCATGAGTTCAGGGCTCAATATAAGCTATGATCGTGCCCACTGCACTCCAGCCTGAGCAACAGAGTGAAATCTTGTCTCAAAAATACAATAAAATAAATAAATAAAAATAGGCAAAAGCTGAACAGACACCTCACCAAAGATGAGAGATAGATGGCAAATAAGCATATGAAAAGATGTTCAACATCATATGTCACTAGGAAACTGCAAATTAAAACAACAATGAAATACTACTACACACCTATTAGAATAACTAAAACCCAAAACACAGACAAAAAGTGCTGGCCAGAATGTGAATCAATAGAAATTCTCACTCATTGCTGGTAGAAATACAAAATGGTACAGCCACTTTGAAGACAGCTGGCAGTTTCTTCTACAAGTCAACATACTCTTACCATACAATTCAGCAGATGTGCTCCTTGGTATTTACCTAAGTGAGTTGAAAACTTACACCCACACAAGAACCTGCACATTAGTTTATAACAGTTGTTTTCATAATTGCCAAAAACTGGAAGCAATTAAGAGTCCTTAGAAGGCAAATGAATAAATAAACTGGTACAGACAATGGAGTATCATTCTGTGATAAAAAGAAATGGGCTACCATGACATGAAAAGACATGGAAGAACCTTAATTTCATATTGCTAAGTGAAAGAAGCCAATTTGAAAAGGCAGCATATATGATTCCAACTATGTGATATTTTGGAAAACGCAAAATTAAGGAGACAGTAAGGAAGATCAGTGGCTGCTAAGGGTTCAGGAAGAGGGAATGATGAATAGGTGGAACAAGGGATTTTTGGGGTAGTAAAATTACTCTGTAAAATACTGTAATGGTGGGTACATTATCATTATTGTACATTTGTAAAAACCTATACAACCTATAGAAGAAAGAATGAACCTTACTGTAAAGTATGGACTTTAGTTAATGTATCAATATTGGCTCATCAGTTGTAATAAATGTAACACACTAATGCCAGATATTAATAAGGGGAACTATGTGTGGGTAGGAGGGATAAAAGGGTATACAGGAACTTGTACTTTTCCCTCATTTTTTTCTGTAAATCTAAAACCACTATTAAAAATAAAGTCCACTTATACTAAAAGAACCACATGAAAGAAAAAAATCTGGTGACTTCAAGAGGTCTATATAAAATGAATTTAAGAATTCACAAACATTTAGGCAAAAATAATAAAATTAAAGGAAAAATAAAATGAAAATTAAGAATAACCCATGCCAATTGTCATATCAGCTCATGCCTGATCAACTGAGAATCATAAAACAGACCTGACGGTTGTTCCTCAGAGATGTGGATTAGACAAAACCAAAAGGATAATGCATAAAAAAATTTACAGATGTTTATTCACAGAAGTTCAACAAAGTATCATGCTGCATGTTAGAGCAAGTCTATACAAAATGTTCCTAATTCACATGAGAATGTGTGGTTAATGAACACAAAAGAGGCACTTACTCACTACTTAGTCACTATTTTTAAAAGATGATTGGCCCAAACTTTAGTACCTATATATTAACAGCATGCTATAAGAATGAATTTCTTATTGATAGTTTACTAAATCTAGGTATTTTGTTTGACCTATAAGGTTATTTAAAGAATGGGAATGTGCAGGCCAGGTTCGGTGGCTCACACCTGTAATCCCAGCACTTTGGGAAGCCAAGGCAGGTAGATCATGAGGTCAGGAGGTTGAGACCATCCTGGCTAACATTGTGAAACTCCATCTCTACTAAAAATGCAAAAACTTAGCTGGGCAGGGTGGTGTGTGCCTGTAGTCCCTGCTAGTCGGGACGCTGAGGCAGGAGAGTCGCTTAAACCCGGGAGGCAAAGGTTGCAGTGAGCAGAGATCACGCCACTGCACTCCAGCCTGGGTGACAGAGCAACACTCTGTCTGCAAAAAAAGAGAGGGGTTATGTGAAGCTGTGTATAAACAGCGCAAGGACTCAGCTCACCTCAGGCTTCATTTACACACTACTATTACCTGAATGATCTCTGTAGGCGTTTCAGTGTGTGACTCCTGAAGTACACTATCCTTAAAAATAACATGCTCTTAAGATTGAGAAATCTTTAAATAAAGGCAAGAGCCTGGGAATTCCATGGTAAATCTTTGAAAGTTGTAATCTAGAGCTTCAAATGCAGCCTTCTGAGCTGGGCCATGGGTTCTGCCAACTTCCCAACTGTCAACCATATAGACAAAGGGCATGCAAAGACTAACAGGTCTCTGGCAGGAAAAGACTATTCAGTCATTCATTCATTCAACAAATATTTACTGAGGACTTCCTATGTGTTAAGCACATGCTGAGAATATAACTTAGAACAAAATATTAAAATATTTCTGCTGCTCTTACAGTGATTATATTCATTTACATGATTACCATACCACTAGGCCCAACATTGTCCTTATCTATGGATATACATACAGCAAGGGTAAGCTAATGATCAGGTTTATTTTATAAAATTAATTTGTATAAGTTTCATGATTGCTATTATTTATCAGTTCTTACCTGGTCCTGTGTCGATAATAACGTAAACAGAGTTTCCAATGCTGCTCTTCGAACTGATGATATAGTGTGATGCAAAAAAGGCCAGACACGTGGAACTAAAACTGTGAGTGACTGTTGAATACTAATAAAGAAGACACAAATTAATCTTACTTATTCTAAGTTGAAACTCTGTAGATACATTATCTAAATATCATTCTCATGGGATGCAGTGATGCTGACGTCATGTGACTTTGTTGATGAATAAATTCTTAAAAGATAATATAGTTTTCATATGAATACTCATGTAACAATGTCCTTCATAACTGTTACTGTAGCACCAGAAGGGCCGGAGCAAATGCAGTCAAAAAGGGTAGAACTACTAACATCAGGTTTCTCTATGGCACTACTGCCATGAGTCACCTTTATTAAGTTAGGACTTTCCAATATAACTGTTCTTAGGAAAATGGGACATGTATCCTAGCTGGTAGTCGGCCTACATGATCAGGATTGCTAATTCTTACTCCTTCCCCATGGCTAATCCCAATAGGCAGATAAACATAATTTCCATCCCTCTGTCATGTATTAAATGAGCAAGTGGTGATATGGCAGCAACTCTGAAATTTATTATCCTGGTGTAGCATTACTAAGTTAGGAAAACTCAAATTTCTTCCTTCTCACACACTAAGTTTTAAATGGGGAAGCAAACAAAGCCAAGTCTAGACTAACTTGGGCCATAGGATTCCTGTCACATTCATGAGCCATTTGTAAGTTACTTGGAATTAGGAGATGATTCAAAAGCAGCATTTGAAATATATGGTTCTATAGAAAAAGACATGAACAAAAAATAATATGCCACTGTAATTTGGTCTTTTGTGGTTCCTCCCCGGCGGCCTATCTTTTAACACTATTTTCATTACTTGTCAGTTTGTATGAACATTACTTCTTGTATTCATTTTCATATTTAGCAAATTTATAAAATTCTAACTTAAACACATGCACACACAGACATAAAAAAAAACACAAAATACATAAAAGCATTATAACAAAGTCTTAAGTGTGTAACTGTTCATGCTCCAGATAACATGCTGCATTTCTTCTTACATAAGCTAGAAGAAAGTATCTGCCAAATATTACAATATATGAAGCAAATATGAAACAAAAAAGATGGGAAACTATATTAATTCACAATGAATTAATAGAATTTTCACTATATTCTTTCTTATATTATCCAGTTTTTCTGACACTGTCCACTAAGGCCCATTGGCCAAATTCATTCCACTCATTTTTGTTTTCAGATGAAAATTTTATGAGTACACAGGCACATTTCATTCTCTTATGTATTACCTATGTACAGCTGTTTTCACACTACAGTGACAACTTAGTAGTTTTGACAGATGTCTGGCTCACAAAACAAAAATACTCACTATTTGAGCCATTGCAGAAAAAGATTACCCATCCTTGATTTACAGTAATTAAAAACCTCTTCACCTTGCAGCTTAAAGAGGGCTTTCACATAGATTAACTCACTTAGTTTGTGCACTTTCATTAGTAATGGAAGCACTGAAAATTAGGAAACCCTATAAATGTACTACCACTTCAATTTTTCTCTTCTTTTGCTTTTATAAGCATTTATTTTGGTATTCCTTATGGGCTATCCAACTAATCTAAACTTAGCATTAAAGTACTACCAGTAGGTTAGTCATTATTCGAAACATTTTCTACAGGTTTTTTATACATCTAGGCGTTTCATGGGAGATACTCATAGAGCCAGAAACCATGTATAATTACATGAACAGTCACTGAACATCCTCACTCGGATAAGAACAGTAATTAATTTTCTCATCTGTGAATTTTTTAAAGTTGCATAATAATTTTTTCTTTTCTATCTCTAAGGAAACTATTCTTTAAGGACATTTATCTCTAATAATATTCAAGGGCCACTCTAAAAGGTAGGGAATGTGTTAATCGGCTTAGCTGAGCTTCATGTATCAGGACAGGAAAATTGATGACACTAAATTTTTGAAAACTGTTTCTGGCTTCATTCGATCTCTGCCTTTGGACGTTACATTATCATGTATTCCCTTCCTCATGAGTAATTACTGAAATCAAGAACAAGAGTTGAAGAAATGAACATTACCAAAAAAAAGTTCACAGAGGAGCAAGTTTTAGAAAATGAAAAGCTGATGTTCAATGATAATTCTGTTAACTAAATGTTACTAAATAAAGCTAGAATTCCACATTCTAGGACCAGAACTGGAAATACTAATCAATAATTAGATTTCTAAAGTAAAGAACAAGATGATAAATTATATAACTGAAATATTTCAAGGGTAAAGAAAATGATCTTTGTAAGCTCCTGCTCCAAATGGCTAGAGAGTAAAAGACATGGCCTTCTGAAAATAGCAATCTTTGGCATCTCCAACTTACTACACAGTACTATTCTTTAAGGTGCTAAAATATTGTATGTTTAGTCTGAATTATCTGGAGAGGTATGTAAAGGCTTTTCACTTTATTCCACTAATTAGAAATAATTACCTGCATTGTTGGACCTGAGGATAAGTTAGCAAGGATGAAAGGAGAGTCATAATACTATTTGTTGAAGCTGTTAGATCATCTAATTCCAGAAGAGCATCCCATAATGTATTTATAATGAAGGGTACCTATAAGATCAGTTTTCAAGAAAAGTTATCAATTTTGCACAAGATATTCACAAGCCCTGCCAAATGGTATCTCAGGGGTTACTACGATTCAACAACATATGCAGTTCCAATGACCTTGGACAGTGTCAGTTTTGAGCAAAGTTAAGGAGGCGACACTATTTACTATTTGCCTTTAACAATTCTCTATTCCCTTTTTTTTTTTTTTTTTTAATAAAGACGCGGTTTCACCATGTTGGTCAGGCTGGTCTTGAACTCCTGACCTCAGGTGATCCGCCTGCCTTGCCCTTCAAAGTGCCTGGATTACAGGCGTAAGCCACCACGCCCGGCCTATTCCCTCTTTTTTAACACCATTCAACTCCACTTTCCTTTCTGATCAGACTCATATGGGTAGGAGAAATCAGAAAACAAAACAGCCAAAACTATTTCATGTAAAAAACTAAACTCTGAAAACAACAGAGCATGGAGACACAAGACATGCCACTCTATGTAATTTTACTGCATTTAAAATGACACTAATCATCATTAAAAAAACAAAACTTAGTTTTTAAGCTCGTAAAATACTGCTTGCTGTATTTCCAACTATGTGTTCTGATTTTAATAAGGTGAAAAGTCAGCTAGACCTTAAAAAGTCATTTCAAAAAATGAGACTAGAGGGGCGGGTGTGAAGGGTCACACGAGTAATCCCAGCACTTTGGAAGGCCAAGACTGGGAAAATCTCTTGAGCTTAGGAGTTTGACACCAGCCTGGGCAACACAGGGGGACTCCCCCATCACTTAAAAAAAATAATTAAAAAAAAATTAGCCAGGCACAGTGGCACGTGTCTGTCGTCTCAGCTACTTGGAAGGCCGAGGCAGGAAGGACTGCTTGAGCCCAGGAGAGTGAGGCTATATGTCACCCACTGCACTCCAGCCTGGGTGACAGAGTGAGACCCTAGAAAGAAGAGGAGGAGAAGGAGAAGGGAAGAAGAAAAGAGAAAAGTACAGAACAGACAAGACAAGATAGAGAAGAAAAGGAAAGGAGAGTAGAGGAAAGAAGAGAGGCAAGAGAAGAGAGGAGAGCAGAGGAGGGCGAGGAGGGCGAGGAGGGGAGGAGTAAGGGAGAAGGAGAAGGCAGGGGGAGGAGGAGAAGGAGGAGAGTAAAGGGGAGGGAAGGGGAAGAGGAGAGGAGAGGAGAGGAGAGGGGAGGAAGGAAACTAGATTAAAAAGTCAAATCCAAAAACTAAAATTGAAATAAACAAAAATCCAATAAATCTAAAAACCAGGAATAAAATAAGGAAGAAATGGCTGCTCTCTTCCCAAGGAAGTTCCCTATATATTATGTACATAAAGGGAAAGTAGACAAACGGATACAATCCACTCTTCCAAAGTACAATATATAATCAAGATTGCATCCATCAGAGGGCTGTTGGTCAAAAAAAAATTGAAGATGAAGGAGGAAAAGGTACTCAATGTATTTTCTAATACTCCATATATCTCAAATGTAAACAAACTCTATAGGAAGAAATTGTAAAAATAATTTACCTTTTGTGTCTGAAGATACACAAGGCTTTCTACTACAGGCACTAATGATGCTGCAGCAACAGCTCTGACATCATCATCAAGATCCTGGAGTCCTTCAATTATTCTAGTTAAAACTTTAGGCAATAAAGTATTAATTACATCCTGTAAAACAGTACATGAAAATAAATTAATTTTCTATAGTATGATTTATTGTGCTTAAACATTTTAAAATTTAAATTTGCCACATGATAGTTAAATTCCAATACCTAGAGTCATGTACTGCTTAACAATGGATAGATTCTGAGAAATACATCAGGCAATTCTGTCATTGTGTGAACATTATAGAGTGTACCTACGCAAACCTAGACAGTATAGCCTATACCACACCTAGGCTATGTGATACAGCCTATTGCTCCTTGGCTACAAATGTGTATGGCATGTTACTGAACTGAACACTGTAGGCAACTATTAACAAAATGATAAATATTGGTATACCTAAATATAGAAAGGGTACAATAAAAATATAGTATTATAATCTTATGGGACCACCATCTCATATATGGCTCATCATTGACCGAAACATTGTTATGACTGTACCTTCTAGAAAACAATCACATAAACAAAAATATAACGTCAACAGAAGCCTAAATAATCCCACTTGAAAAAGACTACAAGGGCATCAAGTACTTTATGAGATGTAAAACATCAAAACATGTTTTACAGGTAAAACTATGAATTCTCCGTGTGAATATACATACATACAAACACCTCTGCTAAACCCTAGCCTCCATTATCTCATTCAATGCCACCAAAAACCAAAGGGAGAATGAGAGTGAAAGAAAAGTCATTATCTTCCTGCTTCTCATTATTCCAATTTAATGTCTTTTCATTTCCCTCAACAGAGCCAGCCCCTAGAGGTTACTGCTGTGATCATATACTAGGAATCTCACTGAGAACTGGTCTCACTATGAAATAGAGACAACACTTCAAAAACCAATAAGGTGTTTTCCATATTCATATAACTCTGCTGTCATCTACAGAGGCTAGAGTGCAGAACAGAGAAAAAAAGGTTTTCTTGGGGGTGGAGAGGGGGAGAGGTGGAAGAAGAGAACTAAAGGGCCAGGAAAAACAAGGAAGGGAGCAGAGGGAGAAAAGAGTTGGACAGAGAGCTCAGGTCTATGAGCTGAGTCACAAAAGAATGTTTTGTTATTTGGCAGTTAAAGAAAGGGAAAAAAAAAGAAAATCTCAGAAAATTTCAAAAGGCCTTTGGGCTTGCCTTTAGAGACAGAAAGGGAGGTTCCAATCTGTTATACATGAGCAAGGGAAGAGAATAAAAGCTGGAACAGAGCATTAAGTAGCCATAATGGATAGTGAAATGCATAGGCCAACGCCTAACACTCTGACAATGCTGGTCCCAACTGGAAAGTATTCAGGGAAATTAAACTGGTAAGAAAAGGTCATGGTCTCTCTCCAGCTCTTCATTGACAACCTCTCTTTTACTTTTACATCTCTTCTTTTTCCTCAACACTCACTCTTTGCTGACTCATTATCCTCAGTCAAGACAACTGTTTGTGGAAGTCCCCAATTCTGTTACTAGATCTATGGTGGGGAAGTAGGGAGAAAGAGAAAAGAGATGTTTTACTGGCATCTCATATTGGAAATCAGAATCAATTTTTCCACAAAAATGTTATGTGTGTGTATATATATATTACACAGCACTTATTAGTTTAGTAAAGGACTTTAGATATATTTATATATGAAATAGGCTTTTGTGGGCCAATCTAAGTACCAAATTCCTAGCCAGAATGTATCAGAGTTTTTAAAAACCCACTAAGGGAACATAAATGTTTCCAAGTAGAAGATTATGTGCATATGTAGGTGTTTTCATCCTAGATGATGTATAACATTACAATACACATTGTTCTATATAAGACATGTCATTTAGTTTCTAGTTCTAGTACTCACCCTAACTAGTTTGTGACCTTCAGCAAGGCATCTAATTTTTCAGAACTTATTTCCCTACATGAAAAGAGTAAGACTACATGCGTTTTCTTCTTATAAGCCTTGTCATAAAGGATGAAAGAAAAAACCCTGACAGTTTATGTAAAAAGTACATGGCCATATTATAGGTTGTTTGATTTACACTTTGATATCTACTGTTGTATGTATACTGCATAACTTGGCACCATGTCGTACAGCCCTCAGAGCATGTATTCAATACTTAAATAAGTTAAAACAGTGAAACCAAATCATGAAGAGCACTGAATTAACTGTAGCAATGAATTAAAAAGGTAAAATAATCTTTGACCTTAAAGAGCAAACAATATAACTAACCATCTTTTGATTTATATGTAAATTCTTAGGAGCGCCACCTATCTCTACGATATTGTCTCAAGAAGGTAAATCTTGGAAGACTGGCTTCTCTGTTAACAGTAAGAATCTAAGGCCATTTCATCTAATTAGTGAAAATAAATTACGAGGGGAAAAAACTCCCACATATGCTTCAAAACTTGAAGTATTTACCTGACGGACTGCCAAAGCATATTTTATTCCCAGCAGACCACCATGTCTAACTTCCCACTGTTCTTGTGTAAGTAATTTTAGCAGCACATCCACAGTCTTATGAACTCCTGTTTCATTCATGTGTTTTAAAACCACACCTAATGTTTGAGCACAAGTTTCACGAACTGGTGCCACAACCTACAGATGAAAAAAGAAAACTTGTATTTGCAAAAAACGTATTTTGTAGAATCTGAAATTTGACTGGGCAAAGCCTCCCTTAAATGATACTTACTTCATCAGAAACAAAGTCTCCAAATCTGTCTAATGCAAAAACACAAAGGAGTCTAATAACCAAATCTTCCAACCATTCTTGATGCTGCTGAATCATCTGTTAAAATATAATATATATATTTTTGACATTTTTTTTAAAAACAAAGATCACAATTTGTACTGGGGTCTGGGGGGACATCTTAGGTCCAAAGTCAAAAATAAAATATTGGGACAGATTACTTTAGCTGTAGGGACAACCAAAAAGTAGAATAGTCCCAATTAATGTCTTTAATATTAAACATATCCCATATCCCATTTGAGTATTAATTCAATTCAGATATAACAAAATTCTTAAAATTCATGGATTATATTGTTACTTGTACTCCAAGAGAAATTAAGAAACTACTTAAGGTTGTTCTCCTATCAAATACACCTGTCACATATCTACTAACTATCCTATTACCAGTGTCTCCAGGCTATACCAATTATGTTGCTCACTGACCTCTCAAATAGCCTCTTATTCATCTTATTCTACTTTTCAATCCATTGTATGATATTTACCTTTTCATATCTCTTCCTCTTATTTACCTCTCATTCCTACTTCATGGCACATAATCATTACTACCCTAAACTGGAAAAAGATGCCAGCTATTAATACTTGCTGATAACTGTTGCATTAACACACTTACCTCTTCTAAAGTGCTGTCACCCATTTTACCACCACTTTTCCCATGAGCTTTAAGAATTTCCCTAAGTCCAGTGCCTGCACCATGTCGAACCTGAAAAGAACCAAGAAGCAAATGTCAGAGGTTAAATGTTTAAGTAAAGTTGTTTAACTTTTCTTCATTATGAAATAGGGATACTGGGTTTTTAAGAAATTAGAATAAACTAAGTGGAACTTTATAAGAATGTATTTTTCTTCAAAATACATTCAAAAGAAGAATTACACATATAAATTTCAGACTGTTTTTGGTTATACAGAATTTTTAAGAAATCAAGCAAGAAAACAGCTATTCTAAAATCCTTTTGAGATATAAATCCACATTGTTGTCACTCTCTTAACCTTTACCTTCATTTAGCACTATCCATAGCAAGGGAGAGAAAAGAAAGTATCATATATTCTTCAGTTTTTTTGAGGGGGGACGGAGTCTCGCTCTGCTGCCCATGCTTGAGTGCAGTCGCATGACCTTGGCTCACTGCAACCTCTAACCTTCCAAGTTCAGGCGAATCTCCTGCCTCAGCCGCCTGAGTAGCTGGGATTACAGGTGCCCGCAACCACACCCAGCTGGTTTTCCTATTTTTAGTAGAGATGGGGTTTCCCCATGTTAGCCAGGCTGGTCTCAAACTCCTGACCTCAGGCGATCTGCCTACCTCAGCCTCCCAAAGTGCTGGGATTACAGGTGTGAGCCACTGCAACCAGCTGAAGGTGTTTTTTATAATCCCAACACATGCATTTTCAAAATATATGTATCGAAACTAAGCTCCAGGCTGGCTGTGGTGGCTCACACCTGTAATCCCAGCACTCTGGGAGGCTGAGGTGGGCAGATCACTTGAGTTCAGCAGTCCAAGCAAGACTACCCTGGCCAACATGATGAAACCCTGTCTCTATTAAAAACACACAAAAAATTAGCCAGGCATGGTGGCATGTGCCTGTAGTCCCAGCTACTTGGGAGGCTGAGCCAAGAGAATTGCCTAAACCTGGGAGGCAGAGGTTGCATTGAGCCAAGATCGTGCCACTGCACTCCAGCCTGGGCAAGAGTGAGAATCCATCTCAAAAAAACCAAAAAGCAAAAAACCTAGCTCCAAAGCTACCAATGACAAGTGAATCCCAAAAGAAGACAACACAAATAAAATGTCTCACGATTAATGTATTACTGTACCCCTGAGGATAAATCACCTTTCTTTGAGAAGGTGAGGATATTTTCTACAGTGTCATCTGGAAAAAAACAAGCCACTGACACTGTGCCCACTTATTAAGACTCTATGCGTTATGACTTGAGGAACTTTTAAACAGAATTACATCAAGGAAAGGCAACTAAAAGAATTCTAAAGAATTTTTTTTTTTAATTACACAGAGGCCAACAGAAGGGAAAAACAATGGTTTGAAACTACCAATCCTCAATTTGAAGCAGAGGAACTTCACTTTTTCTTCTCTTCTACATGTTGGGACCTACTCAAGATGTTCTCCAAAGATTTCTGAGGCTAAAAAGCTGGTTTGGAAATTACTGCTCTTGATCAATAAAAATGGTCCACTTCCAAAAGGAAAGGAAGTATTTTTTACTGCCTGGAAGAGATATGCAAGCCTTAGGATTATAAATAAAGGGAAAATGAAAAGAAATAATTCACTAAAGAATACGATTGAAAGGATATGAAAGGTGAAAATCAATCTATAGTTTTCTATTTAGGTCAATATGACATGCCAAGTCCTGAGACGAATACAGAAGAACAGGGACTCTGACAAAGTATATTGCTCTTGACATTGTTCCCTTCATTAGGACAGAAAATACAGCTGAAAGAAACTGTAATGAAGAAATCTTACCTCCCAGGAGGGATTAAAAAGGTCATTGCAAAGTTCTTCACAAAAGCTTTCCAAAGGCCATTCATTTGTCTGAATAAGAAAAACAGAATTACTACTAGTTCAAAAGGTCTACTTTATGCTAACAATTTAAGTAATTCAATAAATTTTATTTGTAGGTCTAGTAGTATCAAGCTTTTAAAAATTTAATTAAGTTTAATAAAGATATATTTTTACTTATAAAATTTCTTTCGATCAACAGATTATTCAATACTTTCTTCTGATACATCAGTTTGAAAAAGATTATAAGCAATTTTAATGGATACTTTAGAGCCTTTCAAGAGTACCTCTTCAGTTAAGGAAGAGCTGTCTGGAATATTATCAATCAAGACTTTGGAATCATTTGCAGACTGATTAATGACAACATTTGCTATTTTTCGTCTCTTTTCTTCTGGCTCCCCATCAGTGCTATCATTGCTAAAAAATAAAAGTCACCATTTAGAAAATGAATAAAGCATAATATGAACCACAATGAACAAAAGATAACGTGAATCATGATGAATTTAAGAGAATCTATCATTTGAACAAATATTTTACACCATATTCTGCTTATATGATTTACTTAAAATCCCATGTATCAAATGACTAAGATTAACTGCTTAAAATTTTTGAGCAAAATATATCCTAACAACACTATAGGTTGGTGAATTATTTCTTTCAAATTGGATCTTGAATTTAATAGGCCATCTTCCCCTCCTCTTAATCAGCTGCTTATCTTTTTTATAACCTAAATCTGGTCCACCATAACACTAACTTTTTTAGGCTTTTGCGTACTAGAGAAAACTAACATACTAAACAATACAGTATAATCTAACCAGTTCTTGAAAAATATGGAGAGATAAACAATTGATCAATGAAAAAAGCACATAGATAATTTGAGGAAATGTTATATTATGACTTAAAAAACAAAAATATTGAGACTAGCCTAATATTGGAAAGGAGAGGACAAGTGAAACAACTTTTATTCAGTATTTAGAAAAGAAAAACTCAGCACATGTTAAAACACATACAGCATTATTTTCTATAAATACATCTCCCCTCTCTCCATCTTAATAGTGAAATTTATTTGGTCAGCCATTTTTTCTATAAGGTGATAAAAGAAATCTGAGCCTCCCTCTCCTCATCTCCCATTACTCTTCCCTTAATTACCTCCACATCTAGCCACATTAGGAGGTTACCTTAAGTCCCTGAACTTGTTAGGCTTGATTCCCCTGCCAGGCATTTGTCCTTGTAATTTCCTCTATCTGGAATGTCTTTTCCTAGATAGTCACAGGACTACCACTCTCATTTCTTTCAGATTGTTACTCAAAAGTCACATCTATAAAGCCCTCCCAGACTATCCTATCTAAAATTATAAACTCTATACCCCATATTTCACGTTTCTTCCCTGTTTTATCTTCTTTTAACTCTTATCATTAACATGATCTATATTTTATATATATACACATACACACATACTATATTTTATTTATTTATTTCCCATCTTTCTTTCCCTCCAGACTATAATCCACAAAGCCAGGAAATCTTATCTAGTTTATTCACTTGTGTCCTCAGGGCCTAGAACAATACCTGGTAAATAGAAGGTATTTAATAAATGTCTGTGAAATGAATGACATAAACTCTGAAAAATAAAGTCTAATATTTCCAACATTCAAACCTTTGGCTAAAAGTGCTTGTATGAATAAAAACTAGTAGAAACACTTATTAGGTTTCTATGATCTAAATGAGCTGTTAACTTCTAAAAAGTCTTGTCATTAACAAGCTCAATATAAAGTCTGCACTTAAAGACTTAACCCCAAGTATAAATTTCTACCAAGTGGATGTTTATTTATTCCCCTTTGCACCTAGCTTTTAAACACTAAACACTTTTTAGCTTTATGTGAATACATATAACAAAAAGTTCTGTCATCTTCAAACCCTATTTTCAGAGGCTTTTAATTAATTCAGTATTTACGCAAACATTTCCTGAACACCATTAAAGATTCTTATTTAACAGATCTGAGTGGGGCCCAAGAATACGCATTTTTGGCCAGGTGTGATGGCTCACAGTAATAATCCCAACGTTTTGGGAGGCCGAGGCAGGAGGATCAGTTGAGCCAAGGTGTTCGATACCAGCATAGGCAACACAGGGAAACCCTACCCCTACAAAAAATTTAAAAAATAGCCAGGCATGGTGGCACACACCTATAGTCCCAGCTACTTGGGAGGCTAAGGCAAGAGGATTGCTTGAGCCTGGGAGTTTGAGGCTGTAGTGAGCTGTGATTGTGCCACTGTACTCCAGTCTGGGCGACAGAGTGAGACTGTATCCAAAAAAAAAAAAAATCTGCATATTTTTTATAAGCCCCTCAAAGAGCCCCTGAAGGAAATAAGTTTTGAACCATCCTTTGAGAAATACTGCTCTAAGCCATGCATAGATGATCACTTTTAGTAACTCATGAAGAAATCGAGGACAGTGATTTTACCCACAGAGTTCTTCTTTAACAGGATGACAGAAACTAGCCTAGATTATCAACGGCTATTTAGCACATCCCCAGCTTAGGGAACAGGTGAGGTAATACCATGACAATACCTCCCATTTTACTAATGCAGTATTCTTAACTTGTGGTCCTTAAACATCTCTCTGACTTCATTCTCTACCACTCTCTTGTGCACCCATCCCAGTAAAGAAGGCTGTACTGCTCTTCTATTTGTTTCTTGAATATTCCATGTTTAAGGCATTTAAACTTGTTCCTTCTGCCTGTAATGTTCTCCCCTTTGGAGATCTTCAGCCCTCATTCAAAACTGTTAATTAGTAGGAAAAAAAGTCTGCACATGTGGATTTTCTGGGGAAGTGGTCTCAGTCCCTAGTAACAATACTCTCCGACAACTGAGTAAGAGAATCCAAACAATATTCCCCAGTTAAACATAGTGTCAACAGAATGTTTCTATAAATCAAGCAGACACAGATTAAAGCCACACAGCACTACTGTTTTAAGTGAATAAGCAGAAAAAAATTACTACCTCTTCTCATTAGTTTCCACTGCATCCCTGGATCTCTGTTTTGCAAATAACTTCGCCATTCTTTTAGCTTTGTTCTTCTGTCTATTGCTCATTCCTGCTCGAAACTCTGAGTCAATCAATTCAGCTGCCTGAAGAGTCTAAAAGAATAAAAGAATGATGACTTGGAACTTTTGAAATTAAAATACATACCTATAGTCTCAGCCTCAGAAGAAGACCAAGTCTATAAATTTCAATATATATATGTCGATCACATTTTTTTGACAGCCTCACACTCTTCTGTTGTATGACTATACCAAAATTTTAGTCTTTTCCTCCTTCTCTATTATTCCAACTCCCAATGGATACACCTAAGCTTCTTAACTTTTTTATGCTATATTATGAGGCACAAATGTATTATTCTAACCCACAGAGAAGGCTTTGAAGAGGTAAGACTTCAAAATAAAAATAATATCACCAAAAAGTTATGAGAACAAATGTCAACAAAAGAAACTGATCATCACCATCTGCTGAAATAAATTATTATAGTCTTAAGTGATTGGTCCAGCATGCTACAGTCCAACTTAGCCCATATGCTCCTTTCCTCTTAACTACTTACTGCCTACTCTTTTTGCTCTCTTTTCCATTCTCACAAGACACTATAAAGCCTGTGTGTTAGGTTTTTAAGTTCAAGCCTAAAAATCCCTTCTGTGCCTAACTGTAAGAATCAACTGAAATCTATACTTCTGCAACCAGTTAAGGTCACTGGTGTGGATGTTCTGCTGCAGTCTTGATCAAGAACCACTGGACATATACAAGGCAATGCAGCTATAATGATCCATGGCAATAATAAACCTTAAGCAACTTCCCCCAAAGGTCCACGATATATAAACCTGGATTTTGCAAACCCCAAGTTGGCGTTGCCTATCCCACACCCAATTAATCTGATATGTATAGCCCATTTTCTCTAACATACCTGCCCATTCATTTTCTTACACCATGTTCAATTACCCATACTGTGATAATGTGATTGCATTTTTATTCTGCTTTATTTTATTCCATTTTCCTCTTTATCTTCTAGTTACATCTTACGCTTTCCTTTCTATCCCATTTCCTTCTGTTTGTTTCAGGGTGTTGCTATATTTTGGCCTCTTCATAATCTCTCTTTTTCCTTTTCTAGTATCTGCCTTTTCCCCTCTTTATTCTGCAGAACTTATTCATCATCACACATGCCCCTAACCCTAAAAAACACACTTTACAAATTCTAATGGTTTAAAGTACCACTTGAATAAAGGCAAACAAAACCATTCTCCACTGAAGCAAAGGAAATGGCCAAGAGAATGACAAGACAGGAAATGCATAACTGCAAAGCAGGAATTTTTAATGCAGCCCATGGACCCCTAAAACAATACTGGGGGTCAGGTAAAAGAATACTGAACTCCTTGAGATGTAATATCTCATTATATGTGCATTTTTCTGAAGACAGAGCCACAGCTTTTACTAGAGCTTCAAAAGAGTCTGTGGCATACAAAAATGTTAAGAAGCACAAATGTATCCACTGGGAACTGGAATAGAGAATGAGGAAGAAAAGAGTGAAACTATGGTATAGCCACAAAACAAAGTAGCATGATGCTGTCCAAAAAGAATGTGATCGGCCAGGTACAGTGGCTCATGCCTGTAATCCCAGCACTTTGGGAGGTCGAGATGGGTGGATCACGAGGTCACGAATTCAAGACCAGCCTGGCCAACATGGTGAAACCCCATTTCATTTTTAAATAAAAAAATGTGTTAAAAAAAATAATAAAAAGATAAAAACAAAAAGAATGTGATCAATCTGAATATATTGATATATTAAGCTGTATGAAGTGAGGAAAGGCAAATATGGCTTAAAAAGTATACACATATATATGTATATACACACATACACACACACACACACACACACGCACTTGAACGTATCATTTCAGAAATGATGCACAAGTAACTTAAAAAGGGTTGCCTATGGGGCATGGAAATGTGTGTCCTATTGGCAAAAAACTTCCTTTTACTCAATATTGTATACCCCTTTTTTGTTGTTTACAAGTCTCGTCATATTTCTCAAAAAAGAAAAGAATAAATCATAACACTAAAGACTTCTACTATCAAACTGACTATGATAACCCTTATTATCTCTCACTCTCCCAAAAAAATTACTTTTCCCTACATCAAATAGCAAAACAAAAAAGGAGCAATTGGAGCAACTAGAATCTTTCAAAACCAGTAACTCCTAAAAGGTCTACTAAAACAGTCCAGTGTCTGGGAGGAGGGTTGAGCTTGCGTCTATAGAATCTGTTATCAGAAATTCGGTTTAAAAAGATGTTAAATTACGGTGGCACTAAGTGGCAACAGCAGAGCTAAGCATAACATTTTCTTAAACTATAATTACATAAGCAAAATGAAGCAAATCCTTTGTATTATTACTTGCAATCAAATAACCAAACGTTTTACCTACAGGTTGTTTGTTTACAAGGGCTGTTGAAGTTGGGATATAATCCAAATCTTCATCATTGAAAAGTTCTTCAGTACTCATTCCAATTGCTTCTCCCATATTAAGGCCAAGTTTCTTCTGTAATAATTTTCGTTGGCGTGCTATCCTCTCTTTAGGATCCACTTCGCCTTTCAACAGAAAAGAAATACATTTTCTCCAGATCAGTTAAGAATTTTTTTTTGCTTTTGAGAGAGTTACATTCTTGTTGCCCAGGCTGGAGTGCAATGGCGTGATCTTGCCTCACCGCGACCTCTGCCTCCTGGGTTCAAGTGATTCTCCTGCCTTAGCCTCCCGAGTAGCTGGGATTACAGGCATTTACCACCATGCCTGGCTGATTTTTTGTATTTTTAGTAGAGACGGGGTTTCACTATGCTGGCCAGACTGGTCTCAAACTCTCAACCTCAGGTGATCCACTCGTCTTGGCCTCCCAAAGTGGTGGGATTACAGGTGTGAGCTACTGTGCCTGGCCAAGAAGTTTTCTAATATATGCACATTAGACTCCATCAAAATAAAAAAAATACACTATTAAAACACCCTTCTGCCAATAAAACAAACCATATTCATGATAATCTCTAAACACCTCATAAACTCTGTTACCTAATCACATTGGAAAACAGTGTTCTTTCTAGTTAACAAAACATTCTGGCAGTTTTCATTGAGATTCCCCTGTCCCCCAACTGTCAATTAGTAAATATATATAAAATAATAAGATTCAGATTCATTTCTAGGCCAGGTGCAGTGGCTCACACCTGTAATTCCAGCACTTTGGATGGCCGAGGTGGGAGGATCACTTGAGTCCAGGAGTTTGAGACCAGCCTGGGCAATGTATGGAGACCCCCCATTTCTATAAAAAATAATTAGCAGGGCATGATGGTGCACACCTGTAGTCCCAGCTACTTTAGAGGCTGAAGTGGGAGGCGTGCTTCAGCCCAGGAGTTAAAGGCTGCAGTGAGTTGTGATCAAAACACTGAACTCCAGCCTGGGAAACAGAGCGACACTCTGTCCTTTTAAAAAAAAAAATAATTTATCCCTATGGAAACAAATCAATTTCCTTTTATAGCTACACCTTGTACCTCCTGTGAAAGCTCTAACTGGGCTAAAAAAAAATCTAGATTTTGTTCAACAGTAAAAGAGCTCAACAAACAAATGCTTATTCCAAGGATAGCCTTTATGTATTCTGAGCTGACAGAGCCCTAATATCCCAAATAATAAAGATAAGAGAATAAAGGTAGACAGGTTTTTAAATGTCTCAAGTAAAACCCTCAGTACTTCAGTGCAAAATGGGTAAAACAGGACATACCAAAGGGTATTTAAAAGCAAAAATTTGGCCATAAAACAGCTAAGCTGTAAAAGACAGTTACACCTTATTGAAAAAAATTTGACATTTGAAAAATAATGATCTGCTTCTGATAATGGCTAAGTTAGTTCCTACTGGACTAACCCTCTGCACATAACAAACTCTGGCCAAAACAGAAAAAACAAACTACCTAAACGAACTAGGGAAAAAAAAGGCGTTGCTTAGGTGAGTTGTTAGTACTTAAAAAGATGGAAATGGCATGAAAAGCAGCCATATATATAGTTTCCCCTTTTTGTAGCTTTTAGCCTGAAGATACAGCTAGTTCATGAAATGTGGGGTGGCTAAAATTTGAATTAAAAACCTAGTCTTTTTTTTACCCACCCCTAAAGGACAAGTTCTCTCACTCCGATACACAGACTGGAGTGCAACAGGCACAATCACAACTCACTGCAGCCTCAAACTCCTGGACTTAAGTGATCCTCTTGCTTCAGCCTCCTGAATAGCTAGGACTATAGGTACGTGTCACCATTCCTGGCTAATTCTTTTTTTAATTTTTAATTTTAGAGATGGGGCTTACGTTTGCCCAGTCTGATTTTGAACTCCTGGCCTCAAGCAGTCCTCCTGCCTTGGCCTACCAAAGTGCTGAGATTACAGGCATGAGCCACTGCACCTGGCCAAAATCCACAGTCTTTCTGGCTTGAAGAATAAGGAGAGTTAGAGGCCATTACAACCCCAGGAAGGTAGAAAGGGAAAACCCCAAAAAGAGAAGGTCAGAGAGAAGAAGGCCAAAATTCTCTGTAAACTCAGCCCAAATCTCTGGTTGACCCCTGAACTATGCATTCACAGCTCCAAACAATGCAGCTAAAGCTAAAATCCAAAAAGCTAAAATTGAGATTTGAGCTATTGCCCACAGCAAAGAACGAGTTTGTAATTTTGAGTTCCACCAAATTAAGTATCTGCTAAAACAAGCAAGCAAAAACAAGCAAAACAATCTTTGGAAGAATATAATAGAATCTAGTCTGCACTGCGTAACATTCATAATGTGCAGAATAAATGACAAAATTAAACAAAAGCAAAGAAAAGAAAATGTAATACATTTTCAAAAGAAAGACAATTAATAAAAACCAACTCGGAGATGACTCAGATGTTAGAATTAGAAGGTGTTAGGGTTTTTGTTTGTTTGTTTTTTGAGACAGGGTCTTGCTCTGCTAGTCAGGCTTACTGGAGCCTTGTACTCCCAGATTCAAGTAATTCTCTCACCTTAGCCTCCTGAGTAGCTCGGATCATAGGCATGTGTCACCACACACAGCTAATTTTTTAATTTTTTTGTGGAGGTGGGGTCTCTCTAGATTGCCCAAGCTGGTCTCAAACTCCCAGGCTCAAGAGATCTTCCTTTCCGCCTCGGCGTCCCAAAGTGCTGGGATTACAGGCCTGAGCTATTGCACCCAGCCAGAATGCAAGATTCGTAAGCAACTAACATAACAATGCTCAGTGTAAAAGAAGATACTGTCACAATGAATAAAAGATAGGATACCTTAGTAGAGAAACAGAAACTATAAAAAATAACCAGGCTGGACACAGTGGCTCACATCTATAATCCCAACAGTTTGGGAGGCTGAAGCAGGAGGATCACTTCAGCCCAGGAGTTCAAGACCAGCTTGGGCAACATGGCAAAATCCTATCCATACAAAAATTAAAAAATAAAAATAAAAAAAATAGAATTAAAACTTTAAAAGGGTGAATTAAGTAATATACAAAATATGCCAATACAATTTTTTTTTAAAAGAAGTTCTGGGCCAGGCATAGTGGCTTACACCTGTAATCCCAGCACTTTGGGAAGCCAAGGTGGGAGGATCGATTGAGGCCAGGAATTTGGGACCAGGCTGGATAACACAGCAAAACCCTCATCTCTAAAGAAAAAAACTTAAAAAAATTTTTTTTTTTAATTAAAAAATTGAAAAAACATTAAATTTTTTTAAATGAAAAAGTTTAATTTTTTAAATTATAATTAAATTTAAATTTAATGGTGGCACATGCCTTTGGTCCTAGCAAGATGAGAGGATTGCTTGAGCCCAGGAGTTCAATGCTGCAGTGAGCTATGACCTTAGCACTGAACTCCAGCCTGGACAACAAAGATCCTGTCTACTAAAAAAATAAATAAATAATAAATAGCTCTAAAACTGAAAATATCTGGAAAAAAAAATTTCAACCACTGGATAGACTTACAGCTTAATGGAAGATAATAGGACAAAGTGCAAGTGAACTTAAAGCAATACAAAGTGCCCAATCCAAAGAACTAAGAGAAGAAAAGATATAAAGAAACAAAAGCCCAAATGAAATTAAAAAAACAATTCTATTTATGATAGCAACTTGCATTCTGTAAACTATAAAATATAGTGAAAAAATTTAAAAACTAAATTAATGAAAATGTTCATGCATCGTTAAGAGTAGATATTGTTCATTTACTAATATTTTCCAATACATATAAAGATTCAACACAATTACTATCAGAATCCCAGCTGGCTTTTTTTTGCAAACATTGTCAGACTGGTCCTAAAATTCATATGGAAATGCAAGAGATTCAGAATAACCAAAAAAATCTTGAAGAATAGAAACAAAGTTGGAGGCTCAGGTGTCTTGATTTCAAGACTTACTACGATGCAACAATTAAGTCAGTGTGGTACTCGTGTAAAAACAGACATCAAGAGAATAGAATTTAAGAGTCCTGAAATAAACTTATGTGTCAATGGTCAACTGATTTTTGACAAGGGTTCCAGAGCAATTCAATGGGAAAGAGAACAGTATTTTCTACAAATAGTGTTGAGACAACAGGATAGCCACATGCAAAAGTGTGAAGTTGATCCTTAACCTCAAAACATATACAAAAAATAACAAAATCAATAAAAGAACTAAAAACTAAAAGTATAAAAGTCTCAAAAGAAAACACAGAGGTAAATGAATGATCTTGAATTTGGCAAGTTTCTTACATGTAATACCAAAAGCTTGAGAAACAAACAAAAAATACATAAATTGGACTTCATCAAAATTAAAAACGTTTATGCTTCAAAGGATACCACGGAGGAAATGAAAAGACAACCTATAGAGCAGTAGAAAATATGTGTAAATCAGGCCGGGTGCAGTGGCTCACATCTGTAATCCCAGCACTTTGGGAAGCCAAGGCGAGTAGATCATCTGAGGTCAGGAGTTCGAGACCAGCCTAGCCAATATGGTGAAATCCCATCTCTATTAAAAATTTAAAAATTAGCCAGGTGTGGTGGTAGGCGCCTGTAATCCCAGCTATTGTGGGAAGGAGCTGAGGCAGGAGAATTGCTTGAACTTGGGAGGTGGAGGTTGGAGTGACCAGAGATCGCACCACCGCATTCCAGCCTGGGTGATGGAATGAAACTCTATCTCAAAAAAAAAAAAAAAGAAAGAAAAAGAATAAAGAAAACATGTAAATCATATATCTGGTAAGAAGCTTGATTTGCAAGCACATGCTCTTTTATTTTTTTTGAGATGGATTCTTGCTCTTGTTGCCCAGGCTGGAGTGCAATGGCGAGATCTCGACTCACACAACCTCTTCCTCCAGGGTTCAAGCAATTCTCCTGTCTCAGCCTCCCGAGTAGCTGGGATTACAGACATGTGCCATCACACCCAGCTAATTTTTGGATTTTTAGTAGAGATGGGGTTTCTCCATGTTGGTCAGGCTGGTCTCGAACTCCTGACCTCAGGTGATCCACCCACCTCAGCCTCCCAAAGTGCCAGGATTACAGGCATGAGCCACTGTGCCCAGCTGAGAGCATATACTCTTACAACTCATAATAAAAGGGCAAATAACCCAATGAAATATGTGCAAGTTATATGAATTGACATTTCTCTAAAGACATACAAATGGTCAATAAATACATGAAATGTTGTTCAACATCACTAGACATCAGGGAAATGCAAATCAAAAATTCCACTCCTAGGTATCTACCTGGAAGAAATGAAAACATATGTCCACACAAAAACTTGTACATGAATTTTTATAGCAGTATTTTTTCAAAACAGGTAAAAGGTAGAAACAACCCAAATGTCCATCAACTGATGAAAGGATTTAAAAACTGGTATTCATACAATGGAATATCATTTGGCTATAAAATGAAATACTACCACATCATGTCCATTAGGATGATAACTATAAAAAAAATAGAAAAAAAACAAGAATTGGCAAGAAATTGGAACGCCTGTGTGTTGTTGGTGGGAATGTAAAATGATAAGGCTGTTAGGGAAAACTAATGGCAGTTCCTCAAAAATTAAAAATAGAATGACCATCTGATCCAGCAATTTACTTCTGAGTATATACCCCAAAAAACTGAAAGCAGTAACTCAAACAGGTATTTGTACATCCATGTTCACAGCAGCATTATTCACAATAGTTAAATGTGGAATAAGCCTGTGTCCACTGATGGATGAATGGATAAACAAAATTTATACACATATAATGGACTATTATTCAGCCTTAAAAAGGAAGGAAATTCTGCCCTATACTTCCAACACAGATGAACCTTGAGGACATCATGTTAAGTGAAATAAGCCAGTCACAAGAAGATAAACACTATAGGACTCACTTACATGAGGCATCTAGAGTAGTCAAATTCATGGAGACAGAAAGAATGGTGGTTGCCAGGGACTGGGGAAAGGGGGAAATGGGGATTTGACATTTAACGGGTATAATTTCAGCTTTGCATGATGAAGGCTTCTGGAGACTGGATGCACAAAAATGTGACTGTACTTAAAAATGGTTAAGATGGTAAATCTTATGTATATTTTACCACAATTTAAAAAATCTGATAAATGCTACAACCATAATAAAATTTAGAAAAGAAAAAAAAGTACTGATATATGCTATCACATAGATGGACCTTGAAAATCTTCTCTCAGGTAAAAGAAGCAAGTCATAAAAGACCACACGTTGTATGATTCCACTTACCAGTCACATGTCACTTAATGAGGAGTACATTCCAAGAAATGTGTCATTCAGTGATTTTGTGGTCGTGTCAACATCACAGAGTGTACTTAAACCTAGATCGTAGAGTCTACTACACAGCTACACTGTATGGTACAGCCTGTTGCTCCTAGGCTACAAACCTGTATAGCATGTTATTAAATACTGTAGGCAACTGTAACACAATTGTAAATATTCATATGTCTAAACATAGAAAAGGTACAGTAAAAATATGGTAATATAATTTTGTGGGACCACCATTGTATATATATAGTCTGTTGACTGAAATGCCGTTATGTGGTATGTGACCAAATATAAAATGTTGAGAATAAGCAAATCTAAAGAGATCAAAAGTAGACTCGTGGTTGCTGGGAGAAGGGAAGGAAGTGGGAGGATAAAAGGGTAATAAGCTAAGGATATGGGGTTTCTTCTTAAAGTGACGAAAATGTTCTAAAATTGACTGTGGTGATAGTTACACATATCTGTGAATATATTAAAAACCATTGAATTGTACACTTTAAATGATGAATTATATAACGTATAAATTATATCTCAGTAAAGCTGTTTGAAAATTTTTTTGAAGATTGCTCTACCCAGAAGGGAAAAACACTAGGCATCCAAAAGACTGCTTGATCACAACCTCAATACACTTACACAGAGCCTAAAATTGGTCCTGATTCCAGGGGAAGTCCTATTTAGGAAAATAATCTACATAACCAGCTGCAAAGAAAGGAAACCCAGACCAGTATGTATACTAACCATATATAGTATCATTAACACGTATGAGGAGACAAACACAAATCAACAGACATTTAAAGAAAACCTAGGCCAGGTGTGATGGCTCACGCCTATAATCTCAGCACTGTGAGAGGCCAAGGCAGGCGGATCACAAGATCAAGAGATCAAGACCATCCTGGCCAACATGGTGAAACCCCGTGTCTGCTAAAAATATAAAAATTAGCCAGGCGTAGTGGCGGGAGCCTGTAATCCCAGTTACTCAGGAGACTGAGTCAGGAGAATCACTTGAACCTTGGAGGTGGAGGTTGCCATGAGCTGAGATCGCCACTGCTCTCCAGCCTGGGCAACAGAGACTCGTCTCAAAAAAAAAAAAAAAAAAAAAAGAAAGAAAGAAAAAAGAAAAGAAAACCTAACTACAGGGTTTAAATAAGCACTGTTCAGCAAGCTGTGACTTAGCACTAAAAAACTGAGTTCCTAAGACACTGCAGTTCCCAATCCTAGTTACATATCAGAATCACCTATAAGATTTCTTTTTTTGAGACAGAGTTTCACTCTTGTCACGCAGGCTGGAGTGCAATGGCGTGACCCTGGCTCACTGCAACCTCTGCCTCCCAAGCTCAAGCCATTCTCCTGCCTCAGCCTCCTATGTAGCTGGGATTACAGGCACTCGCCACCATGCCAGCTAATTTTCATATTTTTAGTAGAGACAGGGTTTCACCATGTTGGCCTGACCTCAGGTGATCCACCAACCTCAGCCTCCCAAAGTGCTGGAATTACAGGTGTGAGCCACCACACCAGGCCAGACTTTTATTTTAAATAAAATTATCTAAACTTCTTCATAGATCTATGAAATCAGAATATAGTAAAACCCAAACATACATACATAATACATGTGTGTTTGTGTGTGTGTGTATTTTAAGTGGCATGGATAATACTGTTTTTTACTCTGGATAAGCGCCAATGATCTCTGATAATGTACATGAGTACACTAGTAAATTTAGTAAACTTACTGTTTAGTGATATAAATGCAAACGTTTTGAAGAGTTTTATCTCCATTTTGAGAAAATGCTTTTCCAAAACTTAAGCAAATGATCCTAATTCTCTGCAAAAATAATTAAACTAGACCTTTTAACAGAAACCATACTAAACAAGATGAAATGAGTATTTGACTTTTTTTAATGATTAAAAAAGTGAGTATATTATTAACTTAACTAGATAAGGCTCTGAATTATTATTAATTTAATTAGCAACAGAACAGAGTATTGTTCTGTTTTGTTTTTTAGTCAAAAATCCATTAAAAACATCAAGGTTTTTTTCCTCACTTCAGGCCATTATCTTGAATGGCCAAAAAACTTATTTTATATAGATTCTGTAAGTTTAAAAATACTGGGATAATACCTATTCAAGTCTTATTTTTCACTCTTAGTTTTTGCTTTGGACACCAGCATGCGTAAACCCAGTAATATCAGAAACATGTAATAAAAACAAAACAATCTCTCATATTTCCAGAATTGCGAAAACATTACCAAAATCTGAACTAATCCTGATTTTATAATATATAAAACTGGGGCTCTTGGGTAATACTTTATAATTTCTGTATTACATAATAAAATTATTGCTGAAATATTAGTATGTATCAACTAATGATGCACATATTCACTTAAAGGAAGAAAAATACTCATACTGTAGCTTTAAATCAAATGCTGTTGGTTACCTTCTCCACTCATAGCATCCCCCGCCACCTGCAAACTTCAGTTAAATTTATATTTCATGACACATTAGTTTATGTGTGACTAATGAACAGCATACCAAGTGACAAATTAGTTTGAAAAAATAAAGTTTAGACTTTCTTCTACATAACCACTACATACCTGATTTTTCATCTTGGACTTCAAATTCGGCACCAGCAGATCCCAGGAGTGATGCACCATGTTGTAACAATCTACATATATCGAATCTGTCAAAATTCAATCGATCTGTAGTAGGTGAATCTTCCATAGAACTTTCAGAAGTAGGTTCTACATGAGGTTTAAAAATATTAATTTGACCATATAGCCAAAGTGTGGAATGAAAATAGCATGTCATTTCTTGGGTTGCATGGGTTACACACACACAAACACACATACAGATATATATATTTTAAGAGGCAAAGTCTTGCTCTGTTGCCCAGGCTGGAAGGTAGTGGCATAATCACAGCTCACTGTATCCTAGAATTCTTGGGATCAAGGAATCCTTCTGCCTCAGCCTCCAGAGTAGCTAGGACTACAGGTGCACACAACCACATCTGAGTGTTTATTTATTTTTGTAGAGACAAGGGTTTCACCATCTTCCCCTAGGCTGGTCTCAAACTCCTGGGCTCAAGCAATCCTCCTGCCTCAACTTCCCAAAGTGCTGGAATTTACAGGCCTGAGCCATTGTACCTGGATAATAATATTTTGAGAAAAGTAAAAGGGGAAGAAGTAGAAAAGCTACTGTGGATTTATTTATGATCAGTTCTTAGTTATCTGTGAATAAGTTGGTGGTTCTCTTCTACAAACCACCAGAATGTTAGTGAGTATATGTGTAACTGTGTCCAACCACAAAAGCAAAATGTTATTTATATAAAGAAATGCATTCCCAAGTTAAAATGTGTATATTAAATATCATGCTGTCTCCATTTACTGTACGAGTTTAAAAATACCAAGGTAACAGCATGAGTTTATTATGGTGCTAAGTTAGAAGAGAAAAATATTCACAGAATGTATTCACGAATAAGGCAAATAAGAATCATCCCTCCCCATACCTGAGGAACAGGCTGGGCCACAAAGCAACTATGCATTGAACAGAACTCAGTTCCCATACTCTGGGCAAATAAGAATCTCCTGGTAAATTACCAAAATCATATACCCATCTGAGGTCTAAAAACATCTATAAAATGATCTGTATTCTTTCCTGAAAAAGCTATCCAGTTATAAATGTTAAAATATAATTACTCACTGACTTAATTGTTTGTTTAGCTGGCATCTGCATGTAATTCATCTTAAACTAAAGTATAACTACTTAAAAGGAATTTCTATTAGTATTTTAAGTTTTCTAGCGATGACAAGCAAACTCATTTACTAAAAATTTTAAAGCCAGTTAAAAATTTAATGCTACTTAAAAAAAAAAAAACCTAAGTCTTTTAAAAATGGAATTAAGTTATAGCATCTTTACATACCAAAGTAAGTGGGGATAATGAGCTGAAAAGGAAAGGCTCTTTTCTAAAACAACTTATAACTTCTCTAGTCATACATTTCATTTAATGAGAGAAGACAAATTACCAAAATAACTCAAAATAACAGGTATCAGCAATATAAAGCAAAAGTTTTAGGCAAGCTAAAACTTATGATAAAAGTGGTATTATTAAATTGAGCTGAGGCTGGGCACAGTGGTTCATGCCTGTAATCCCAGCACTTTGGGAAGCCAAGGTAAGCAGATTGTTTGAGGCCAGGAATTTGAGACCAGCCTGGCCAACAAAGTGAAACCCCATCTCTACTAAAAATATAAAAATTAGCTGGGTGTGGTGGTGTGTACCTGTAGTCCCAGCTACTTGGGAGGCTGAGGCACAAGAATCGCTTGAACCCAGGAGGTGGAGGCTGCAGTGAGCCAAGACTGCGCCACTGCACTCCAGCCTGGGTGACACCGCAAGACTCTCTCTCAAAAAATAAAATAAAATAAAATCAGTTAAAAAGGGATGTAGTTGTACCATTAAATTTTGATTTAATTAAAATGTGCAACTTTCCAGCTTTTCAAAAGCATATAATTTGTAATTACAGGCAATCAGAACACATTTTTTCCCACTACAAGAAATCTTAAAAAAGGGCACATAAAGAACAAGACTTACCACTCCAAATATCCATATATAATTGTGCTTAAATTTAGAAAATAACTACTTTATACTATTCCCCCAGCAACAACAAGAAAAAATAGACTTTCAAATATTTACATTGTACTGATTTAACTTCTTTTTTCAGATGTCAATTACTTGAAAGTAAGTAATAACCCTTGTAAATCAAGCACACTGTAGAATTTGTAATTTAAAATATATATGAACACATTTAGTCAATCAAGTAGTTTTTTTTTTAAGTGTGGTGAAATCATCGTATTCAGTATCATTTCTGACAAAGCTGTACCTAAATGCATGGAAATTAGGACTTTAAAATGGAAATTATTAAAATATAAAATGTATATTATAATTACTTCTACAGTTAGGTTTTTACTTAAAACTACTTTCTCCACTTAAAAGCACCTTGTCTGGTTCTTGGCACTGGATTCCACTCAGGTATATTTTTCACTATAGCTTCAACAGCTTGTCCTGCTGCGATCCGGGTATCCCAATTTGTACTCCTTAAATATATCAACACCTTAAAAATTATGAAATAAAAGTTACGTATTCAGAAACATTGTTTGCGCAAGGTAGCCAGAACAGAGGAATACAAATTTACTTGTCATTAATGTATAATTTAGCAGCCATACAAATATATGTATATATAACCTTAGAATTATTAAATGTATTTACAAGGTTCTATCATTCTCAGAAAAATCACTACCATCTTAAAAAGATGATTCAAGAAACTTGTAGCCAGGCACAGTGGCTCATGCCTATAATCCCAGCATTTTGGGAGGCCGAGATGGGCAGATCACTTGAGGTCAGGAGTTTGAGACCAGCCTGGCCAACACGGTGAAACTCCATCTCTACAAATAATAAAAAATTAGCTGGGCGTGGTGGCATGCACCTGTCATCCTAGCTACTCAGGAAGCTGAGGCAGGAGAATCACTTGAACCCGGGAGGCAGAGGTTGCAGTGAGCCAAGACTGCGCCACTGCACTCCAACCCCGGCAACAAGAGCAAAACTCGGTCTCAAAAAAAAAGAGAAACTTGTAATAAAAGAATGTTTAAGTGCATTTTAAAAATCACATAGCCATTTAACATACTAAAAAGCCAAGTACATATTATTCATTAGGTCTCATTACCTAATACGAAGAATTGAAATTTACAAAAACTCAAGTTCAGTATGGTTCTAAGATATAAGATCATTTCAGTTGGTAAATAGTGTCACATTTAATGCCAAAAAAAAACAAAGATATAAGATCAATACACAAAATCAATTGTATTTTCACACCTTAATCTGAAAATGAAATTAAGAAAACCATCCCATTTACAGTAGCATCAGAATGTAAAAAATACTTAAGAATAAATTCAACAGAAGCAGTGCATGACTTGTACAATTAAAGCTACAACACTAAAAACATTGTTGAAGAAATTAAAGATCTAAATAAATAGACACCTTGTGTTCATGGATTCAAAAACTTAAGATTGTTACAACAGTAATATACTCTAATCCAGCGATTCAACACAATTCCTATCAAAATCCTAGCTGGGTTTTTTTGTTTTTTTTTTTTCCAGAAATGAACAAACTGATCCTAAAATGTATATGGAAATGCAAAGGACTCAGAATTACCAAAACAATCTTGAAAAAAAATAAATTTAGTAGACTTGCGCTTCTTTTTATTTTTTAGAAACAGGTTCTCTATTGTACCCAGGCTGAAATACAGTGTCTTAATCACAGGTACAATCATAGCACACTGCAGCCTCAAACTCCTGGCCTCAGCAATTCTCCTGACTCAGTCTCTTGAGTCGCTGTGCCTACAGGCATGTGCTACCACACTTGGCAATATACGCTTCTTGACTTTAAAACTTTCTACAAAGCAACAGTAATATAGACAGTGTGGTACTGGCAAAATGATAGACATACAAATCAGTGAAACAGAATTAAGAGTTCATAAATAACCTATGTGTCTATGGTCAACTGATTTTTAACAAAGGTGTTGACAATTCAATAGAGAAATAATAGTCTTTTCAACAAATGGTGGTGGCATAATTGGAAAGCCACATGTAAAATAATGATGTTGAACATTTACCTCTTAACATATACAAAAATTAGCTAAAAAACCAACAACAGAACCCATAAATAGGAGCTAAAACTATAAAACTCTTAAAGGAGAACTTAGGGAGAAATCTTTGTCACCTTGGATTAGAGAATGGTTTCTTAGATGTGATACCAAAAGCGGAAGTGACATTCAAGAAAGTAAAAAGCTCAGAGAAGAGTATATTTCCAAATCATATACCTAATTCCTAATCATACACCTTTGTATAGTTTGGATACCTTGTATACGAAGAACTATCCTATACAAAGACCTTTCACAACTCATAATAAAATGACAACCCAGTTTTTAAACGGGCAAGGGATCTGAGCAGACATTTCTCCAAAGAAGATATACAAATGTATTGCTTCTCTGCTTTTTGGCTAAGATCAAGATATACAAATGAAAAATAAATACATATGCCTGATTATTAGTTATCAGGGAACTGCAAATCCAAATCCCTTCACATCCAGTAGGATGGATACAACCAAAAAGTCAGTTAATAAGTATTGACAAGTATGTGGAGAAATCTGAGTTCTCATACACTACTGTTGAAAATGTAAAGGGTGGAACCATTTTGGAAAATAGTTTAGCAGGTCCTCATACAGTTACTACATGGTACAGTAATTCTACTCCCAGGTATAATATATACTCTGGAGAATGAAAACAAATATCCAAAATTTTGTACACAAATTTTCATAGCAGCATGTTTCATAATACAGTATCCAAAAAGTGAAAACAAACCAGATATTCATCAACTGAAAAATGAGTAAGACGTACCCATGTACATCCACACAATGGAATACCATTTGGCAATAGAAATGAATATACATGCTACAATATAAAAACATTATTTTGAGCAAAAGAAACGAATGAATTGCAATAGATTGCACATTCACTTTACATAAAATGTTCAGGCAAGGCAAATCTTCCTACAAATTTAGTTTAGTGGTTGTTGAGGATCTGGGCATGAGTGAAGGAGTAATGAAGAGTGACTGCTGGTAGGTATGAGGTTTCTTTTTGTGGTGATGTTTTAAAATTAGAATATGGTGATGGCTGCTGTATACAATGGCAATATACTAAACACCACTAAATTGAAACTTATGGTATATAAATTATATTTCAATAAAGCTGTTTAAGAAACAAAACCAAAGGGCAACAGAAAAACACTGACAGCAGAAAAAAGAGGAAAGCAGGTGAGACAGTGCTAAAGACAAACTTTGCCTCTTTGGTAATGATTTGATGGTAGCCAATATGCTGAGGTCTGAGTTAAGAAGACCAGAACTCACTTGGAAGGCTGGAAAACTTTTCTCAGTTCAGCACAGATTGGGCCTGTTCATTGTTTCCAGTTTCAGGTCATTCAGTCCTCCATTTCTTCCCTTGGGCTGAGGAGAAGAAATGTGTTGCCTCTCTCTGTCTCCACCTTACAAACAAATACTGTCTAATATGCACCCTTCCTCATTCTAAGAACATGGAGACTGTAGGTATCAAATCACTCTCTCCATCTACATTCTAGTTAGAAAGTTCTGATAATATTTAAGCAGGAATTATGTTGGAAAGAGAGTCATTGTTAGTCCTTGGGATAGCAACCACACAGTACAGATCCGTGTATGTTGAGAAAGGGCTTAGAACTCCCATTCATACACATCAGAGATGGACAGATGGGAATGAAAGAAGGGGGTCAGACTGAAAAGACAGCAATATCCTGGGGCTCCCAATATCTGGACAATCATATTGCTCCCCTACCATATCCTCTATCTACCTCCCCAACTCCCTTCCTCTTACACAAAGCACTCCTGCTTTACTTTGCATGTCAGGAAATTAAATGTGTAAAATTTGCCACTTACTACCATATATACACAGAGTTCATATACATAATAAGCACACAGAGTTCAGTAAAAATACAGCAATGCTTAAGGGAAGAAAATGGACTAGAATTATGAAAACACTGATCCACCAAAGTAAAAAGCCTCCATTTTCAAACAGCTGATAACTAAGAATATAGTAAGACTCTAGTTTCTCATGTATTTCAATCATTGCCCATGAGTACTCATCCATTCGAAGACTACTAACTACGATATAATTATTAGCCATTAAGAACAAGTTAGACCACTAACAAACCAGATTAACAACTTAGTTCATTACCAAATTGGGACAGATTTAAATTTGTGCCACAGGCAAAAGGATCTATACTCAAGTCCCTTAAACTACTAAACTTGAATAAAAAAAAAAAAAAAAAAAAAGTTTAAGTCTTGTGACCAGGAAAAAAAAAGAGCAAAAATGTTTAAAAAAGATGATGTTTACCTTTATGTTCCTATCCATGGATAAGTCTCTACAATTGTATTATGCTAAAAGAAAAAAAAAGTTCTTACTTTAGACAGGAGATTATTTAGTTCATGGGGATGAAGCTTCACCACTTCTCCGAGTTGCTGTGCAGCAGCTTTTCTTGTAACAGGAGTAGTGCCAGTATCCAGTAAAATAAAAAGGCGATCGAGCCTAAAATAACAAAAATATGATGGTTATTCTGAAATGTTTTTCCTCATATGTATAAGTTTGAGTCAATAAACGCATCGAGCAGAAGCTATGAATGAAGACCCACACTAACATGGATGAGCCAGAAGGACATTATGTTGAGTGAAATAAGCCAGGCACAGAAAGATAAATACTGCATATTCTCATTCATATGTGGAAGGCAAAAAGTTGATCTCATAGAAGTCAAGAGCAGAACAGTGGTTACTAGCAGCTGGGAAGGGTAGGAGTAGGCAGGGGAGACAGGGAAAGGCTGGTTAACCTTCTATTTACAGCTAAATGGAAGGAACAAGTTCTAGTGTTCTGTGGCACTGTCGGGTGACTAGAGTTAACAACAATTTACTGTATATTTTCAAATAGTTAGAAGAGAGGCATTTTGAATATTCCCAACACAAAGAAATGATAAATGTTTGAGGTGAATAATATGTTAATCACCTTGATTTTATCATTACATTGTATATGTGTATGAAAATATCACACTGCACCCCCATAATAATGTACAATTATGTGTCAACTAAAATAACACTTTTTTTAAAATTGCAAAAATAAAAAGTGACCTATGCCAGGACTACGAGAGATACCTAATCCCTACTCTTGCTATTGGGGTTGAGGGGAGCAGGTAAGGTAAGTACAACAAGATATGTGGCAGAAAAAAAGAATAAAGTGCTTTGAGGATTGTGAAAGGAAAAAGCAAATATTATATCCCCAACTATGTAATACTGAAATGGCTTCATGAAATAAATGGTGTATGAGATGGATCTCAGTGGTAGAAAAGGATTTTAACACTGGTGGAGATTAGGTGGTGAAAGGGAAAGGAGAAGAAATACCAGGAAGAAGAAAAACAAGAACACAACAATAAGAGAAGGGAAAGTACATTTAGGGAAATGAATAACACAGCTTGGTTGTAATTCAGGGTACACTTGAGAAGAGTAGCAGATACAGCTACAGAAGTAGCTGGAACCCTACTGTGGAGACCTTTGAATGTACTTGCAACCATGAAGGTCTTGGGTCACGAAAGTAATGGAACTGGAGCTATGCTTTAGGAAGATTAATCTGGCAGCAGTGTGATACATGAAATAAAACGGAAGGAAACTCAGCTGGGTGTGGTGGCTCATGCCTGTAATCCCAGCACTTTGGGAGGTTAAGGTGAGAGGATCACTTGAGGTCAGGAATTTGAGACCAGCCTGGCCAACATGGTGAAACCCTGTCTCCACTAAAAATACAAAAATCACCCAGGTGTGGTGGCATCCTGTAGTCCCAGCTACTAGGGAGGCTGAGGCAGGAGAATTGCTTCTGAACCTGGGAAGCAGAGGTTGTAGTGACCTGAGATCGCACCACTGTGCTCCAGTTTGGGTGACAGAGTGAGACTCTGTCTTAAAAATCAATCAATCAATCAATCAAAATAGATTAAAGTCTTAAATCTAAGAACTCAAACTATGAAGCTAGTGACACAAAGAGAGTAATAAAACAGCTAATTTCTAAAGACATGCCAAAATTAATTTACTTTATACATATACATACACTGTGCACAGACATATCCCATTTTTTGACACATTTCTCCTTCCTCATTCAAGGCCATCTAAACACTTGCCTTTATCCACTCCTTCACTAGTTTCTGCTATAGGATTGGTGAACAGTGAATCGGACAGATAGTAGGACCAAAAAAAAGGAAAAAAAATGGTTTCTTGACCTACTTTTGTCTTGATACCATCCCCCTTCTACCTTCATTCAATTATTCTTTCTCCAATATCTCAAATCAGTGTTACTACTCCATTCCCTTTTTCCAATATGCAGAGCTCTCTCTCTACTGAAAAAAGAAACTGCTTGATCTCCATTCTCTAGAACACTTTCTCTTTATTGCCAAGCATCTTGAACAAGTGTTTAAAATAACATTTCCTCATCAAACGCAATTTAATCCACATAAATCAAGGTTTCATCTTTTTACACTGAAATATCATACCAGAAGGTTACCAATGAACTTTTAGGCTCCAAATCCAATAGTTTTATTGTAAGGCCATTTTTTCTTGACTCTCCTTTGACATCTGCGACCAGCAAGCACCCCATTCTTATAATACTTTCCTTCCTAAGTTGCACATCATATTACCCTGTTCTCCAAACTTCTTTCCTTAGTTCTCCTATTCTTATTAATACTAATATTGGGAGAATATGGATTTTCAATCCGTGGCTGCTCAACTCTCATCAGTTTCTCCCTGAGGAAACTGTATACTGTTATTTGTTTAAATTACATCCAGAACAAACATTCCCTGAATCTAGGCCATCTGAGAGTGCCAATGCCACACTCCCAATGGCCTTGTCATCCTGTTGCCAGATTAACTTCCTAGAGCACCCTCCCCTCTTGCTAAATCACTACCTTACTCTAAAACTTTCAATGGCTCACATTTACCTACCAGATAGTAATCCAAAACAAAACATATCTCCCAAATGTGGATACTTTTGGTTTCCACAGTTTTGCCTATACTGTTTCCTCCACTCAGAATGTCTCTCATACCCCTCCAAGCTAGGGTTACAGTGGCTCACTCCTCCTTGAGGGGGTGGTTTCCTGGCCAGTTTCCACCAGATCCCCAGACTGGTTATTAGTTGGGGTTGTGGTGGGTACATACTCTGCCTCACTGCAACAGCAGGCAGGTGTGCAGATATAATGGCCCCAGGTATGCAACTGGGAAATGTTGGGGGAAGGAACAGCTGAGAATATGGGTATATCATCTGGAATTTAACCAGATGCAGTTAGAGGTGAGCTTCGGGTATGCCTGAGCTTGCTTCTTGATAAGAGAATAAACTGTGCTAGAGCAAACAAAATATTTTCTCTTTGTTCAACTTTTTAGCTAACTCCGATTCATCAAGATTCAGCTGAAGTCCTTTACCTTCTTGAAACCATTTCAAACTACTATGCAATAGAAATTACTTCCTTTTCTGAAACCCACATGAATTCTCATCGTGAACATCCACTTTTTATTATACTTTTTATGGTATCTCTTTTATTAATTTGTCACATCATGTTTAATTTTCTTCATTAGGCTTCATCCCCTTCAATCATTCTTGTCTAGCACAACACTTTGCACAGTATTCAAATATTTGTTATGTAGTTGATATTTACTGTAACTAATACTATAGTTAAGGAAAAGTTCAAGTTTCTTGGGGGCAAGTTTAAGGACCAATTTTAAGGAAAGAAAAAGTATGTTATATTACCTTTTTTCCTGCTTCCTTTGAGAAACATCCTTAATCTGGGATAGCAGTATTACATAAAAAACAAGTTGGCATGGTAATGTTTCCGTAAGTGAAAAGATCAGCACAGCAGTACTTCAGCATTCTGAAGAAGGCAGTTATGCCTGTCCCAAATAGCAAGCTGAAAAATGCCATGAAGTAGGTACTGTATTCCTTCAATAATTTCCACCCTGCCTCAACTTTCCTTTGGTCCCGTTACCCAGCTTCATTTAGAAGTCCTGCCCAAAGACTCCTCTCTAACCTAATGCTAATCCTGTCTCACAGCCACACAGTCCCTCTAGACTCTCCTTTTTGCAGAGCCTTTTATCCCAACGCCATGTCATGTCACCTTTGCTCTCCCACCAGCCAAATGCCCTGAGAGTAGCAGATCAGCTCATTCTCTCATCCATTCCAAGCCTGTTTATCCTCACTTCTTCCACCTTGGATGATAACCAAAATTGCCTCCCTGAATAGAGGAATGGGGATATAAAAATGCTTCTTTGGTTCTCTTGACTTAAAGCCCCTTTCCTAGTTCTCCATTCCTCTCTCCAGGACAGCAGATTGGATATCACACAAAAGGAAGAACAAACAGATGAGCAGACAACGATGTGACAAGGGAGCAGTCTGACCTGTTAGCTCAGGGTAGCTAGCTATGAGGCAAGAAAAAATGACATTCTTCATTCTCTGAAGGATAGACAGATGGAGGAGACAAAGGTAACAGATGTCAAGTTGCAAGTAAGGTACCAAACTATAGAAGAATAACTTAAGTAAAACATAAGAAAATTATATTTTATAATATCCACTGGTTATAAATTTATTGAGAATAAGAAGTCTGGTCCATTTTCAATCTGGATGTCAGTTCCGAGAAATCACTAAACAAGACATGATTCATGTAACCTGTGATTTCAGGCAACTTGTCTAAACAGTGTCTAGAAAAAGGAAAAAGTACATGGAAGTTTGCAGAGGTTATGCTTGCAGTTGCAATCTAACCCCTCTCCTCTCCAGATGTTTGCATTATGTTAATTCATAACAGTAAAGCCACAAAAAAAGAAAGAAATGTCATGCATTTTGAACAATAAAACATGTCCTAGACTACTACTTCATAGTTAATAAACAAATACTTGCTGCATTTCCACTCTAAAACATCTGGGGATGGAGAAAACCTCACCAATATTTTAAAAATAAATTTAACCTCTCTGATAAATTGGGGAAGGTCAACTGACAGAATAGTCACAAAGATGGTTCTGTGGCCTTAACTAAAAAAGCATGATCAGTCGAGAGTATCCATTTTGTTATACTTTATATGTAGCAAAAGTACAGTAAAATTTTAAATATAGATGATTTGAATTTTTACGTGTTACTTAGAAAATAAAAAAAGAGAATAATGGCCATAACTTAGTACAGTGCACAGTATGTACTCTCTACTAAGTCTCACATATTATCATTAAGGAATAAACTTATGGTCAAAAGAAACAACTTCCAACAAATTCTCTATATTAGCGTTTTTAAACATATACTTTCTAGGTCATGTTGTGAGTAATTTGAAATTTAGTTAATGTTACGTTCTTTTAAACATAAAGATATCACACAGAACACTAAGAATCAAGATGAAGATGTGAAACCACACCAAAGCCAGGTGTAAGGGCAGGGGTACACTAAATATGTTAACTCACTGTACACCAGATCATAAACTCCATGAGAATGGAGAGTACACTTTTTTTCTCAGCTATACCTCTAGCACCTATAACATAGAAAACACTCGGTAAATATTGGTTAAATGAATGAAGAATGGTGAAAATGTTCAACCAAGCTATGTTATTTCCTTCAAGACATTTTTTTCTACTCCCCATCGCTGATCGAACAACCTATAGCCTCTTGCATGACTTTATCTTAATGACAAAACATACTAATCTAGGTTCTTTAGCAGTAGTATGTGTGGTTTTTTTTATGTATTAATATGTAAACTTCATAATACATTCTAAAGTGTATTTTTAAATGGTTAAAATAGTTTATTTTTTGCTGTGTGTGTGTGTGTCACCACAATTTAAAAAAATTTTAGGCTGGGCGTGGTGGCCCACGCCTGTAATCCAAGCACTTTGGAGGCCAAAGCGGGCGGATCACCTGAGGTCAGGAGTTCAAGACCAGCCTGACCAACATGGTGAAACCCTGTCTTAAAAAAAAAAATTAAAAATAAATAAAAATAAAAATAAAAAAATTTAAAAAAAGATTTCAAACAAGTACTTTGAGAAATAAACCAAAGAAATGGGGAGGAATATACCATAAGGACTGAAATGGAAAAGCTCTGATAATGCCTCTTCTACTTGTTTGTTTTCTTTAGCTCTAAATCTTTTGAAGTATGAGATAATTTATAAATTATAATTTACAATAGTCCCTTCTATCATCTTACAATGGATTGAAATTAACAGTAAGGGCCGGGCAAGGTGGCTTATGCTTGTAATCCCAGCATTTAGGAGGCCAATGAGGGAGGAATGCTTGAGGCAGGAGTTTGAGACCACCCTGGCCAACACAGTGAGATCCCATCTCTATTTAAAATATATTTGTATTAAAAATAAATTAGCAATAAGAGAGGAACAGGCCTAGCAAACCTGTGTTGTCCTTTATTGATAATTAAGGTAATTTTTTTTTATATTAATGCTTTCCTGTCCATAGAAAGGATCCACTGAACATCCCCTACATCAAGAAACTATCTTTTGACAGAATAGTCCTGTTGAAACAATGTTGCACTGAAGTATCAACAGTGTAAAGAGAAAATTAACAAAACTGAGCACAGTTCTGCTTATATGTAGCAATTTGTTTCTTCCATAAGAGGATGTGTTTTTGTTTTTTCTGAATCCTTTCTGAACACTGCAACATTTTCAAATGCAAAGACATGTCAGAGATCTAAGGCATGGCTTTTGAAACAGTCATATCAGAAGTACTGTCTAGACATTTTAGACTTGACCTTTCGAGCATAGATCGCTGAGGGAAAACTCTTATTTTTGAAACTTTCTCTAAATGATTAAGGAAAAACTATGTTCCTATTAACTAGTCAATGTACAATAATCAGTTCCATTTATTGTGACATAAACAGGCTAACATAGCAAAACAAGCTGTTTAAAAAATTTTATTAAGTCATGGTTCTCAACAGAGCTAGATTCCCCACCAATGAATAAACCTAAACCTGGCACGGCGGCTCATGCCTTTAATCCCAGTACTTTGGTGGGAGCAAAGGTACCTGGATCGCTGGAGTCCAGGAGTTTGCAATCAGCCTGGGCAACAGGATGAAACCCCATTTCTACAAAATATACAAAAAAATTAGCCAGGCATGGTGGTGTACATCTCAGGTCCTAGCAACTGGGGAGGCTGAGGTGGGAAGATCACTTGAGCCCATGATTGTGCCACTGCACTCCAGCCTTCCAGCCTGGGTGACAGAGTGAGATCCTGTCTCCAAAACAAACAAACAACAACAAAAAAGAATATGCCTAAGAAATCCATCTAAAGTTGCTTTTACTGTTGGTGGCAAAACCCCAACTAAGTAACAGATGATACTGAGAAAAAGACTCATAAAGCAAAATAAAGGTATTCAAAATATAACAATTATGATTTAAATTGTTCACAAGAAACACTGAAAGCCTGTAACATATACTAATTTGTTTTTTGCTGAGGTTAACTTTGTGGAAGCAAGTCAAGTAGCTAGTGAATGACTAGCTGACTTTCCAGCATCTGCATCTTAAGGCCAACATTGTTCTCTACTCCTACATTTGTATTTTGGGTCTTCTGCTAAGGGTCTAACAGAGTCATACATCTTCCAGTGATATTTCACTGCATTTTACAGAGAACTGTAAATGCTATGACTGTACTTGCAATTTTACAGGGTAACAAAGTTATTTTTGCAAGATTTAACTCACCTACAGATCAAGAGTTGGCCAGGGATTTCATAATCTGCCACGTTCTTACAATTCAAAGTACAGTAAAACCAAGCATATTAAGCAGGGTCTAAAAAAATCTGACCACACAAAATATAACATATCCAATTTGCATTATAAATGGCCATGCTATCACAGAATTTACCATATTATAAACTTTAAAAAAATTATAATTTCCTTCCTGTGGGAGATAACTTTAAAAAGAAAAAAATATTCTGTTATTTTTAAAATTAGAAAATGGCTAATATTCAAAACTGTAGTGAAAGTTTTCCTTCCTGCAAAAAGAAAAAAATATTCTGATTATTTTTAAAATTAGAAAACGGCCAATATTCAAAACTATATCATGAAGGTTTTCCTTCCTGCAAAAATAAAAGGTAGTTAAACTCAAAAGCACTCACTGAAAAACACTGGAAATACAAATTACAGTAAAATCATGAAAGGTAGTAAAGCAAGAAGCAAAATCACTCATTCATTTTTTTAAAATATACTGAACACCCACTAGGAGCCAGGCACTTGAAGATGAAAAAATCAAAGACACATCCAGCAAGAGAACAATTAATCAATTATAAATATAAATATTATGACTGACAGGAGTTATGTATTGTTGCAAATAGCTCAGATGAAGTAAAACCAGAGAAGACTTCCAACAAAGTGATATGTATGCTTAGATCAAAAAACTAAGGTTAGAACTAGCTGTACTTGAGATGGGGCTAAGAAGTGTTCCAAAGATAAAGAGTAGAGGGTAAGAAAATGAATTCTGGGGAGGGTGGAGGACAGGAGAGACAAAGTGAAGGGGAAGTCCAAGGAACTTGACACAAGATGAAACTAAAAAGGTGACGCAGGAACCAGATCACAAAGGATCTAGTAAAATGTTTGTATGGGAATGTGGACTTTATCCTAAGGCAATAGGAAACAACTAAAGGGTACTAATCAGAAAAATGACCATGTTCATGTTCAAATTTGCAAATTAGTAAATAATATGGCTGAAGTGAAGAACAGATTGGAATGAGATGCCATGGAAGGCAGAAAAAGGAGAGAGGTTTCTGTCTTGGACTAAAAATGTCTAGTCCAAATACCAAATACTTTGATACATGAACATGAGATTTATCAGGTGATACAATTTTTAAGGCGATGATTACTTCTTTCCTAGGGTTGACTGTCTATTTTCAAAACATTAGATGTAGCTTTATAGTGACAAAAGGGAAGTGTCTCTATAAAGGTGTCTTGGAATAGAGATGGTGGCATGTTCTAGGATTGTGATAACTGGTATAGGAAGAAAAAAGATCAGCTGGAGAAAGATTAGAAAGGTAGAATAGACAGGATTGGATTTGGTAACTGGTTGGACATGGGGAGAGGGAGGAAAAGGGAAGTCAAAGAATATTCTCAAATTTCTCTCTCTCTCCCTCTCTCTTTCTCCCGCCGCCCCCCCCCCCATCTTTCTTTCTTTTTTTTGAGACAGAGTCTTACTCTGTCACCCAGGCTGGACTGCAGTGGCAGGATCTTGGCTCACTGCAACCTCCGCCTCCGGGTTTCAAGTGATTCTCCGGCCTCAGCCTCCCTCAGCCTGGGGCAGAGTATAATCCCAAACTGGATTATAGGTGTGAGCCACCGCACCCAGTCTCAAATTTCTTGATGAGGGAATAATGGTATTAATTTACTATTTCCCATCTGTTGGAAATTCTGTTGGAAATGTCCCAAAAATATTATAGTTTCTCTTCAGTTATGCATATGAAATAAACAGTGCAAAAAGTATTTTAGATTTGATTTTGCCAGATGATTTTTATCTCCTGGACTATTTTCCACCTATTTTACATAAAATAGTATTAAAATGAGTCTGCATTCCACAAGCATACACCAACAGGAGAGAAAGGAAGTTTCGTTAGCACAGAACTGTGCTTCGTGCATGGAGAAGGCTAGCTTGAAACTAAAATTTGCCATTCAAAGAAATCCACAGATGAAAAAGTCAAGAATTGACACTACCCCTAAAACACACAAACTGTCTCAAAATGTTTTTCTTGGACTTACTACTAAGCCCAAGGAAACTAAGCACAGAAATAGCTCTTTCATAAAAACATGACAGGCTTTTTAAAAAGTGAACAAGGAAAAAAAATCTACAGAAAAAGAGTGCTACTCTTTGAAACACAATATTCAGAACACAAGACAGTGCCTTCAAAACCCACTGAGTCATTCAGAAATATTCAGTGTTCTAAACTTCTGTAAAGAGATTAGTGTTACACGAAGATTAGGTTCTTTTTAAACACTTTAATTTTGTCTTTATAAAACTACATCCAATCTGTGAAAATACACAGCTTGCTCTAAGAAAGGAAGTACTCATCTCCTTAAACACTGTATTACATGATAAATGTTATATTAAGTTTATATACCAATGCATTTACAATGTATATATTCATGTATTTATACAGGAGGTAACAAATTAGAAGATATGGCCTGGCTTGGTGGCTCACGCCTGTAATCCTAGCACTTTGGGAAGCAGAGGTGGGTGAATCACAAGGTCAGGAGTTTGAGACCAGCCTGGTCAACATGGTGAAACCCCATCTCTACTAAAAATACACACACAAAAAATTAGCTGGATTTGGTGGCGGGCACCTATAATCCCAGCTACTAGGGAGGCTGAGGCAGAATCGCTTGAACCCGGGAGACAGAGGTCGCAGTGAGCCGAGACTGTGCCACTGCACTCCAGCCTGGGTGACAGAGCTAGATTCCGTCTCAAATAAATAAATAAATAAATAAGAAAATATTCCTTTCTATATCTGCAAAAATGTAAAATGTTACTTGTATTCTCTTAAGGCAGTTTTATAATTTCCTCACATTAAATAGATTAATCTATAAAATAAAAATCAGATGCCCCATACTACAGGTACCTAGCAACCCCCTTCACCCAACTCTCATGGGCTTCTCCCACACACAGTTTCATCAGTCATCCAGGGAGTCTGTAAGGAATGGATTATCCTTTCCCTTGCAAAACAGATAAAGCTTGCGCACTTAATATGCTAAAAGAATGCGATTGGTTAATTATAAAAAATGAATGAAAACTATTTGTTTTCATCATTTATTCCTTCAGTCTATGTGATAGAAGAATCCAATTCTCATTAAAAGTTACCATCTCAACTCTAAAGAACTTGGTGAATCCACCCCATCACTATCACTGAGGAACTATCCCTTAATCACATGTGCATAGGGCCACCAAAATCGGCTTACAAAAGTTTTCCAACTATTCTATCATACTGGAGGAAAGAAGAATGTTTCTCCCATAGCTATACAAATAAATGTCTTACTAGTTTTTCTATAGTTTTCCTGGGCTTTCCTGTTGACAGGCAGTATTTCCAAAGAATACAAGATTTGTGATTTATCTTTCACCCCTTAGCTAAGGAAGATGATGCGAATACGATAATTTGCTTGAGGTTACAACGCTGATGTTGGAATGTTTACTGCCAAACAAAAGGAGAAATTATATTTAATTTTTAAAAATACCCCAGGAAAGAACATGCCCCTAAAACATAAAATTGTTAACATAATTAGACGGTCTCTTAGATAACAGTAATTCAGGTTTCCCCTCCATCGACAGTAACTACCAAGTTTTCCCATGAAATGGAGGTTAGGGACCAGCCTTAGAATACAGAGAAAGATAAGAGACTTACTCTCCTGGAACCGAAAGAGGGAAGAGAAACCAGAGAACAGAAACACGGTGAAGAGAGAAAAACCAGCTCTAACGTGCCAAGGGGTCTATTTAACAAGAAAAAAGGCATTCTTAAACCAATTTACCCAGGGGTAACCCGAGCCCAAACCCCCGCCGACCACGGGGCGAACTCCGAAGTCTACCGAAGAAAGCGCCGGAGCCCAGTGACAATGAGAACCGCTCCTCTCTACGAGTGAGGGCGCTGAGAGGAGACCGTGCCTTGCCTGAGCGGCCTTCCCGTTCGCTCGTCAGGAACAAGACCCACCTGGAGACCGCCATGGCCGGGCGCCGGCGGTTCGGAGCTCCCTGCGACCTACGCGCCGCGCAGCTGAGACGCTAGTTTCCAGTGAGCGGAGCGGCGAAGGTCCAGGCCGCGGAGCACAAGGGAGCGGCCGGTGCGGCGCGGGGAGTTCCAGCGCAGGCCCTCGGGCATCTGCCCTGCCGCCTACCCGAGCTCGTCCCCGCAGCAGCCAGGGAGCAGAGGTCCAAGACCGTAGTGGAGGCGGCAGTCCTCCGACCCACACGACTTCAAACCGGGTACCCCAAGCTCCGCTCTTTGCTGACGCAGGCGTCGGCACGCAGAACTGAGCGTCAGCGCGCCGGACGTGACGTAAGCTCACCGCCAGGGGCTCCTCTCCGCGCGAGCGCCTTCAGTTTAGTGGCACGCGCATAAATAAAAGCGCGTTGTACTGATATGTAGAGGATCTCCAGTCTTAAAACTAGGGAAGTAGGCGAAATAAGGGTCCCTTTATTTGACAGAGAAGGAAAAAGCCGATTTAGCCAAAGTTCCGGGACTTCAAAACCTTGATTTCGAATTCCCTACCAACCAGTCTTCTTCCCACCAGACTGCTTCTAGGGAAGCAAGATCAGAAGGACCTTAATTAAGATGCTCTTGTTCAGATGGTGAAGCCAGTGGGCGGAGTGAACGAAAGAAAAATCTGCTATGACGCTGAAGAAATAGCTTAGATGTTTGCCATTATTTGCCAGAAGTTCTGCATAGGTACTGGAGAGGTCTTCTGATCAACGATTTTCCCAAGTTGGATTTCTTAGTTGTTTATGTTGTTCGTACTATCATTTTCTCAGCCAGATTTGAAAACTCACGTTTTAAAATTTTTGTTCTTTTTGGGGGGCTTATCTGGCTTTTCAATAGTTTTAAGTTCATTAGGCTTTTAAACACTTCTGCTACCTAGTGCAGGCCCTTATCATCTTAAACTTGTTTTTGTTGTTGTTGTTGCTGTTTGAAATCGAGTTTTGCTCTGTTGCCCAGGCTGGAGTGCAGCGGCACGATCTCCACTCACTGCAACCTCCGCTTTCTGGGTTCAAGCAATTCTAAATGTGCCTCAACCTCCCAAGTAGCTGGGATTACAGGCGCGCGCCACCACACCCGGACAATTTTTTGTGTTTTTTTAGTAGAGACGGGGTTTCACCATGTTGGCTAGGCTGGTCTCCAGCTCCTGGCCTCAAATGATCCGCCCACCTCTGCCTCCTAAAGTGCTGGGATTACAGGTGTGAGCCACTGCGCCAGGCCCTTAAACTTGATTTTTATGCTAGTAGTCAGAATAATATTTCTCCAATTTTCAGTTCAGTCCTTTTTATAGGCCAACAGATTAATCTTCAAAAAAAAAACAACAACAACAAAAAACTCACTGCTTTTATCATGTTGCTCCTATGCTTATAAAGCATGTCCATTGGCTTCTCATTACCTGAAGAGGCTGTCTCAATCCTTGAGTCTGTTTTTCATCTGTAAAATGAGGCTAATGAGAAGTATTGCAGAAGATTGTGGGAATAAAATGAGGTCATGAATCTGGAAGAGCTTACAATAACTTTGTAGACCTTAAAGTAGTATATATGTATGTAAAGAGAAGGAAACTAACAGGTACCTGCTGTGTGCTGGGCACATGACATGTATTATCACATAAAATTTGTAGGGAAACCCTGTAAAGTTAGTTTTAATCGTCGCAGACAAGGAAACTGAGCTCAGAAAGGTTAAGTAATTTGCTTCAAGATCCAAGCTAGTAATATTTCTTGTCCAGTCATTCAACAAATGTTTGTCATCTCTCTATATCAGAAACTCTGCTTGGTGGTGTTTATACTATTAAAATAAAATCAAGTTGACATTCTAAGTATCTTTACATTTTCACTTTAGTCACTTACCTGCCTCCTCAGTTTATCTCCCACCATTCAATAACTAGCAGATTCATTTATTTAGCCAAAATTAAGCACCTGCCATATGAGAGATTGGAACTTCTGGAGAAACCAGAACAGACAAGGTGCCCACTCTGGTTGAATTCACATTCAAATGAAAGGAAAAAGAAAATAAACAGATAAACATTGAAGATATATTTATGTGTTATGTAAAGAGAATGATGGGATTGATGGTGTGATTAAAGACCTACGCTTACTGGATAAATCAGGGAAAAACAGGATTAGCTTAATCTGAGCCCTAAACAACAAGAGGTAGCTAAATGTGTGATGATCTGGGAGCCTTCCAGGAAGAGAGCATACCTAGTGCAAAGGCCTAAGAGAAGTCTACTCTGTTGAGAAATGAAATGGGAGAGGTAGAAAGGGGTCATCATAAGGAATTTGGACTTTATATGCAGTAGAAAGTCCCAGAGTTTTAAGCAAGTGAGTAAAATGATCTGAGTTATATTTTTAAAAATCTTACTTGTTAATATCAGATAATTGTATATATAGTCTAAAGGATGATGGTGTAGGTTTGTAAAGGATAGTGTAATAATAAAATATATTGATATTGGACTGACTTGTTTTTAAATCCTTTCTTACCACACTTAATTGCTGCGTCTCCAGGGGAATTTTAGAGTCTCTCTAAGCTTCATCTGGGAAATGAGGATAATAATAGTACTCCTAGGGTTGTGATGATGATTAAATTAATACACATAAAACATTTAACTAAGTGACTTCCACAAGAAGCCCTCAAAAATATTATTAACTACATTGCTTATTGTTTTTGTTAACAATGTAAACTTGAGTAAATGATGACTTCTAGTATCAATTTCTTCAGCTGTGAAATGAGGATAATAATATTACCAGTTCACTACCCTTGTCTGTACCAGTTCTTCACCCCTGGCAGCTGGTTTTCTCAGTTAAGGATTCTTTAGGTTTTGAAAAGTAATCCAATGAATGTATTATGCAATACCCCAACAGCTTCTAGGGCAGTACTCTATAATCAAATATATTTATAGAGCTGCAGTTAAATGTATGACTAACCATACTAAGAGGAATAAGTGAAAGACTATAGATAGGCATGTACCAGTTCAGGCAAGGATTTGCTGCTAAATATATATTTTTTGAGATGGCATCTTGCTATGTTGCCCAGGCTGGTCTTGAACTCCTGGGCTCAAACAATCTTCCCATCTCAGCCTCATGAATAGCTGAGATTATAGGTGAGTTTTTAAAAGTGTGGTTTTCAGACCTTTTTCAATTTCAGAATTGTAAATAACAGATTATGAACCTGTACTCATAGAATTATCATAAGGATTAAATGAGTTCATACATGATACACTTAGAAAATACTAAGTATTAGCCAGACATTGTAGTTCATGCCTGTCATCCCAACACTTTGGGCGGCTGATGTGAAAGGGTCGCTTGAGCCCAGGAGTTTGAGACCGACCTGGGCAACATAGGGAGACCTCATCTCTACAAAAAAAAAAAAATTAGCCAGATGTTGGTAGCATGTGCCTATAATATCAGCTACTCAGGAGGCTGAGGCAGGAGGACTCCTTAAGCCCAGGAACTCAAGGTAGCAGTAAACCATGATCATGCTACTGTACTCTAGCCTGAGTGATAGAGGGAGACCATGATTCAATGAAAAAAAAAAAAAAAGACTAAGTATTAAATATTCACTATTATTATTTATTATAGTTACTATTTTGAGACAGAGTTTCACTGTCACCCTGGTTGGAGTGCTGTGGCACAATTATGGCTCACTGCAGCCTCAAACTGGGCTCAACCAATCTTCCCACCTTGATTTCCCAAGTAGTTGGGACTACAGACACTTACTACCACGCCTAGCTAATTTAAAAAAAATCTTTTTTAGACAGGGTCTCACTATGTTGTCCAGTTCAATATAGTGTCGAACAAAGAATGTTGGGCAATCAGCTCTTTATATGGAAAAAAAATCAAATCCCTAGTTGATACCATATGCTAAAATATATCTCAGATTATTAAGGATCTAAAAATGTAAAACAGAGCTTTAAAACTACTAGGAGGCTAGATTGAAGAATATTTTGACCTCAGGATAGGAAAGGATTTTGTAATGCACAAAATGGTATTTTTAACATTAAAGTAAGACAATAGATAAACTTGAACACGCTAAACTGTAAAACTTGCATGTTGCAATAAGGAAAACATCCAAGAGAAGAGGGAGGAAGACTGGCTTTTCATTATCTCTTTATTTTATTTGTATCATTATTTATATGTATTTTTTAGAGACAGAGTTTCACTTTGTCACCCAGGCATAGATCACTGCAGTCTCATCCTCCTGGGCTCAAGTGGATCATCCCACCTCAGCCTCCTGAGTAGCTGTGACTACAGGTGTGTGCCACCATGCCTGGCTTCCATGTGTCTCTTTTAAGAGCTGAGAATAGCTTTCTCAAAAGCTGACAGTAAACTTCTCAAAGTGTGTAGAGTTGGATCATATCCATAACTAAACCATCCATTGGCAATGGAGATGGAATTGTCCTTAAACCACCAAGGAGTCAGCTTTCTCTGAGAAAGAGGGATTTACTGGGAGAGCTAGAAAGATGGCTGCTTCACCTCTGGCATTTCAAATCCAGGAAGAAGAAGGAAAAGGAAGGAAGAAGAGATTGTGTCTACCTCAAGAGAGCAAAAATATTCCTATCAATTCTTAGCAGACTTGTACTTACATCTCATTGGCCAGAACTATGTCACATATCCACTACAACTACAGGGGATTCTAGGAAGAAAGTAGTGTGATACTTCCTGTACTGGTCCCTTTTGCTATAAAGAAATACCTGAGACTGGGAATTTATAAGGAAAAGAGGTTTAATTGGCTCATGATTCTGTAGGTTGCACAGGAAGCATGATGCTTGCTTGCATCTGCTTAGTTTCTGAGGAGGCCTCAGGGAACTTACAATCATGGTGGAAGGCAAAGTGGGAGTGAAGCCCCTTACATGGTAGGAGCAGGGGCAAGACAGAGAGCAAAAAGGGGAGGTGCTACATACACCCAAATAACCAGATTTCATGAAAACTCACTATTGTGAGGACAGCATCAATGCTAAGCCATTTATGAGAGATCCACCTCCATGATCCAATCACCTCCTGCCAAGCCCCACCTCCAACAATGGGGATTACAATGTGATATAAGATTTGGGTGGGGGCACAGATTCAAACCATATCATTTGCTCCAATTTTATACTTCTCACATAATCAAAGAGACTTTCATATGAACCAAAAGTATAGATTATCCAGTTAAATTACTTAGACTTTTACATCAACATTATTGGATCAATAGTTATATTGTCACCTCAGGCTAAATACAAAAATAAATTTTAGATGGGTTAACAGGTTAAATAGAAAAAATAAAAACAACATAAAAAAGCGTACATGTTAACTTTTATGTATGAAACATCAAATGAGGTTTGGTATGGATGAGAACTACGCCTTTCTGTAGTCAAGTGGGAGAAAGGCAATTGTGAAAGGAGATAGAAAAGAATAACCAACATAGTATCACAAGCATAATACTACACTCAGGGCTACAGTTAAGAGAAATGAGGAGGTTGAGGATCTAGAAATTCATTCTTAAAAGCAAACAAACAAAACAATTTAGGCCTATACATTTCTTTAAAAGTTTTAAGGTGCGCAGCTTGGTCGTGAGTCGGCTGAGGTCTTTCCGTCACTCGCCGAGGTTTGCTGGGTCATGGTGCCAGCCTGACTGAGAAGAGGACGCTCCCGGGAGACGAATGAGGAACCACCTCCTCCTACTGTTCAAGTACAGGGGCCTGGTCCGCAAAGGGAAGAAAAGCAAAAGACGAAAATGGCTAAATTCGTGATCCGCCCAGCCACTGCTGCCGACTGCAGTGACATACTGCGGCTGATCAAGGAGCTGGCTAAATATGAATACATGGAAGAACAAGTAATCTTAACTGAAAAAGATCTGCTAGAAGATGGCTTTGGAGAGCACCCCTTTTACCACTGCCTGGTTGCAGAAGTCCCCAAAGAGCACTGGACTCCAGAAGGACACAGCATTGTTGGTTTTGCCATGTACTATTTTACCTATGACCCGTGGATTGGCAAGTTATTGTATCTTGAGGACTTCTTCGTGATGAGTGATTATAGAGGCTTTGGCATAGGATCAGAAATTCTGAAGAATCTAAGCAGGGTTGCAATGAAGTGTCGCTGCAGCAGCATGCACTTCTTGGTAGCAGAATGGAATGAACCATCCATCAACTTCTACAAAAGAAGAGGTGCTTCTGACCTGTCTAGTGAAGAGGGTTGGAGACTGTTCAAGATTGACAAGGAGTACTTGCTAAAAATGGCAACAGAGGAGTGAGGAGTGCTGGTGTAGATGATGACAACC